>SNQJ01S0181844.1:0-19214 GCA_010110895.2 Picea sitchensis | reverse complement strand
AGTGTAGAATTATCATCCAATAATTGCAGAGTAAATAAACAATGAACAAATGAGCAATCATACACATACACAATACACCAATGTTTTTACGTGGAAACCCACAGCGGGAGAAAACCACGAATTTTTTTTTCTTATATGTCTTGAAGAATTACATGCATTGGAAGCACGAACTTCCTTTGTTTTCCAACTGCAACTAGAAAGAGGCTCCAACCCCCTATTTTCTCAAGCTATAACCTGAGGGAAGCTCCAACTCCCTAATTCTCTGGCTACAACTAGAAGGAGGTTGCAACCCCATAAGTTCTTCGGCTACAATCGGAAGGTGGCTACAACCACATGTCCTTGCCCCATCCAACCACCCTGAAATATAAATTCCAGCTGTATACAGCCTATCACTGTCACTGAATCAACCACTTCCACTGTCAACCTATCACTGTCAACATGTACCAATAACCTGTAACAACCTGTACCAATCAACCTACACCAAACAACATGTACCAATAACCGGAAACAACATGTACCATGCATCAACCTTGACTCATAAAGATGTACCAACATCATCAACTATACACCTCATGTATGTGCCAACTCATCAACTACTTGTCTCAACCATGTACCCAACATGTACCTCAACCATATACCAAAGACATACACCAATATAACCATCAAAATTTATCTAACAATTCATCACTCTATCCATAAACTAAATACCATAAACCTTTACATCAAACCATGTTCCACAACCTCATTGTTATGTAGCCTCAAGCTAAATCAACAACTTCAGCAAAACATCACAACCAAAATACCAATACCCATATGCCAAATACCAACAACAAAATACCAATTGTATCCCTCAACAAATCTAATATATGCATCAATACTGAACATCCAATACCATCTCAAGACCTAAACCCTAGCTCACAAAACATACCTCAAACAAGATGTGCCATATCTCTCATAAATAGATCCCAACCATGTTGTTGCCACGATTTTTCTGCCACACTTTTCCTCTTGTGATTTTTCTGCCGCACTTTTTCTGCCATGATTCTTCTTCCGGGATTTTACTGTCGCACTTTTTCTGCCACAATTTTTCTGCCGTGATTTTTTTGTCGCACTTTTTCTGCTGCATTTTCCTATCGCACTTTTTCTACCGCACTTTTTCTGCTACACTTTTTATGTCACGATTTTTCTGTCGCACTTTTTCTGCCGCATTTTTTCCGTCGCGATTTTCCTACCGCACTTTTTCTGCCATAGTTTTCCTGCATCACTTTTTCTACCACACTTTTCCTGCCACACTTTTCCTACCGCACTTTTCTCTATCAATAATACTTGCCCAAATAACCTTTCACAAAATAGATATTCAATGATATTCAATAGGTTCAAGTGTGATTAAATGAGAGAGCCTTGCCAATTATTTATACTTTCATGTAGCATCCCACTTTCCTTATTTTAGGGAGTTCTGCATTAACTTTATTATTTAAATAATTTATTTTGCAAACACTTTGACTACTTTGACCTTTTGTGGGTTCTAGATGACTCATGAGGGTTCTCCAACTTCACATGGCCATAACTCTCTAACCGTGAGGAGTTATGTGACGTTCCACATACCACCAGAAATGGCATGACATGCACTATCCATATAGAATAGTATTACCTAAAAATATATCAAAACACATACCATTATCCATCAAACAAACTTGGGTTCATTACCCAAACCTTTATGCTACCATAATTCTCTACCGGACTTTATTCAAGGGTTTCTATCAATGAAAACCAACCCAATTAATCAACAAACCTTTACAACTTAAAAATAGAAATTTATAAAGTAAAATCCCCTTTTAGGGGTGGCATCATGCCCTAAAAGGTGACGTAGGGCCTCTAGGAGAGACATTGAGCCTTTGATGAAGAACGTTGGGCCTCCAAAGGTCGTAAATAATGAAACCAAGTGCTATAGCATGTGACAAGTGTCTCTCTCTTCATCAACCAAGGTACACCACCATGAACCATGAAATCCCCATCAAAACCCTAGCCCTTGTGACGTCTAGGGCATCAAGTGTGATGTTTTAGGCCTCTCAAGGCCAATGTTTGGGTGCAAGGTTTTGAAGTGTGATATTCTCGTGGTATCTAAGTGCCTCCCAAGGAAATGTTCCTTCTCCCATGTGTGGAAAGAGAAGGGGGTGCATCATCCAACCTATGGGATTGATGCCCCAAATAAAGGTCCAAGTGACCTTGTGCCTTCACGATCAATCTTTCACTTGTCAAGGACCTGCAAAGACAAA
This sequence comes from Picea sitchensis, assembly GCA_010110895.2. NCBI lineage: Eukaryota > Viridiplantae > Streptophyta > Pinopsida > Pinales > Pinaceae > Picea > Picea sitchensis. The sequence continues at coordinate 16,938 of SNQJ01S0181844.1, read as the reverse complement.
TAAGTACGCCCTCCAAACATCCACAAGTCATAATATCATGCCAATTAAGCCATATATAATAAAATAACCACCCGAACTTGTGCAACAAATCCCCTCTTTTCAAAAGAAACAAATGCTCAAAGACCTTATACAATTTTCCAAATTTACATATGGGAGGGGTGTCATAATGCCCTATGGGGTGAACCAATTCCTTAAGTAGAGGACGTTTCCAAGGAGATTCATTTCTAAGTCATGCAGCGAATGTGAGGTGGATGGGGTTATACTTCTAGGTATGGGTTTCATGACGTACAAGGGCTTGTATTGTCTCATGTATTGTCTCATTTATGGGTGCCTTTGGTGAGGGATAGCCACATCCTTTTCCTCTCTTTTTTTAAAGCATATTTTTCCAAGCCCTTTATTAGCCATTTGTTTTTTAGGTGTCTCTAAGTTGAAGACAATAAGAGGCACTAAAAAGGAAATGCATAGCCCACATATGTTCTACCTTGGTTTTCATGCCTTTCCAAGTTGAAGACAATAAGGGGCACTAAAAAGGAAATGCATAGCCCACAAACTCTCTACCTTGGAAAGTGTTATTGATTAATTAGTTATTTACTTTATGGGTCTCTCACTTTTTTTAGAAGTGTTTCATTTCACTTGGGATCCCAGGGCGATATTTTATTGCATGATTCTTTTTCTAGTGAACCTAGGAGCCTAGTGGCCCCTTCTTCCCATAAAATGAGGTACATGCCCTTCTTGGGTCAATAAGCCTGAAAACCTAAAAGATGGGGAAACAAAGGGGAAGAAATAATGGAAGGTGGAAAGTATGAGTGGTAATGGTACGATGACCCTTCAAGGAGACCCCCAGTAACAAACCTTTTCGTAAGGATGGCCACTTACTAGGAAACCATGACACTCACCAAGGTGAAATAGGGAAAAGACCATAATTTCCAAGAAAATGTTTTCAAAATAAAGAAAGGATCCTTAACAACATGTTCAAATTCTCCAAATATTAAATTGACACTAGACTTGTTACCTCATGAAGCAAGACTTGTTTTCCTCTATGGGCCAAGATGGGTGTGACGGATCTTGCTACCATCGACAGATGGTGATGCATGGTATGATAGGGGCCCCTGCCTACTCATATGCCTCTCGGTACTCCATGTCTACAAATTGAGGGCATTGAGATATCATCTCCTTAGTTGTCCCTAGAAAAGGGGGATAATAAGACTTATTGGTGAATTCAGTGGGTTCAGTAGGAAGTCTTTTGATCGTTGTGGTATACGTACTGCAGGAAATACCATAGGTAAGAGTTCTAGTTCCAAAGGAGATATCATGAGATGAACCTGGGAGGGTAATGTAGTTTGGGTCTGAGGAAGTGATGTTTGAAGGGATGTTTGAATATATTGAAGGGCGGTCACACAACAACCCTGGTATTCAATAATAGCAAGACAAACATACCTAAAATATTCCATTTGGTGGCATATCACACATGGGTGTCTCATCCATTCATTTACTAATGTGGATATATAGAAAATGCCAGTAGATTTAAACTTAGTGAGGGGTACTTGAGAAGGCTCAGGAAATTATGTTTTTTGTGCTATGACTAAGGTTTCCTAGAATTGGGAGTGAACTGGGCAATGATGAGTGTAGTGACCATATTCTAAGCATATGGCACATGTAAATTTGGTGTGCATAACTTTGTTGTGTGATTACAAATGTTCTACAGTAGTGGTTTTGGTCGCATATACTAGGGTAGGAATTAATGGTGTTGGATTTGGAAGCTAAATTAGATTTATTAATTCAGGTAGTGTAGGGAAAAGATTGGTTAGGTGTTCAACTATTGTACTAAGTGTGCATGGAGGTTGAGGGGTGGACCCCTTATTCTTCTTGGTGCCATTTTTGTTGGTATTGCTTCCCCCAATGGTGTTACCGGTTGGAAGAGTTGGTGTTTGAACCATCGATTGCATGGGAAAAACCTATGGTTGAGGTGGAAGGGATGGGATTGGTACCATAGTTGATGGTTCTAGATACCATACTAGGATAACGATCACCATTTTTGGTAAGGTGAGAATAGCAATGAATTGATAGGCTGAGACACATGGTGGTGGGTAAAAGAATGGTATTTGGGTTATGGCTTGAGGGACCATTTTCCAAAAGGGTATTTTCCTAGTCATCGGTGGGTTTTCTTGAATGGGTGGCAGTGTGGATGTGTCTACAGTAGGTTGAGGTGGGGGTTCCTCGGTGGAGGTTTCTTCACCCATCTCGATGTCGTCTGAAGAGAATACACAGACTTGACTTGAACTTGTGGGAGGATGGACATGTGGACTTCCCTGGTAAGATCCCATTAGTGATAGGTCTTTAAATATTCCTAGCCCAACATCAACAACTGGCGAGATATTGGAGCTAGCCCGTGTGAGGGGGGGGACATTTTCGATGTTCCCAAAATGATCGGGTTCATAGTGCATTACTTGGTCAATAGTGACAATCTTCACATTGTGCAGGAAGAGCTTGGTGAAAAATCTAGAATAAGTGATTGGGCATCAATGAATTTGATATCGATGAGAATCATTTTTCCTATGAGTTCAAATGGAACATTTTGGTAGAGGCGTTTTGGTTGTGATGGGAGACCATCATATTCCCTAAGATTGATGGCTAAAGGGATGAGTTCAGGTGAACTGAGTTATTTCTAGACGGTTTTGGACATGATACATGTGGATGCCCCTTCGTCAATGATGCACCGATGTATTGTTCGGTTTCTAATATTGATCGGAATATGAAAAGTGACCAAGGAGGGGAGGCGTGGTTCAACGTTTTCCAAATCAAAAGTGATTAAACAAGTATCTAATGGATCAACTTCCCCCAATGTTGAGAGCAACACATTCCTTCATGAAGGACAAGTTTGGAGGACCTCCAAAACAGACATGGTTGTTGGATATTGAGCTAACTCATCCACCGAGCTATAGTTGTGTGCTACCCTAGCGTGGGGGTTTTTTACATTCCTACATAGAGGTGCACGTGGTACTTGAGTGGTGGATTGCATGATAGGACGGGGGATTGTCAGAGGTTTCCCTGTTGGTAATTGGAGTGAGTATGATGTGGTCGAATTTCATTTTGGAGGCATATCGTGTTGATGACTATGAATTTGTAGTAAGATTTCATCTTCAATGGTGAGGAGGATACTACGATCTGCAAGATTCCAAGGTTGAGCTTGAACCGAGTTAGGGTAATGTCCCATCTATTGTGGGGTAGGGATAGCCTCTTGTTGAGTATACATGAATCCATGATGAGGAATCGGGTTCTATATAACTTTTGGTGTTTGGGGTTGCAGATAGTTTTTAGGTACCTGCGATGGGCCCTCTTGAGTAGGGGTTATTTGTGGGTTAATGGATTCCTTCATCCTCTTATAATCAATGATTTGGGGGAAATGGTGAGTATAATGTCCATTTTCACCACATAATTCACAAGGGAAATTGGTTCTAAGGTTGTTATTTTTCCATTTTCATTGTTAGCCATTGTTATTTCCCCTTGGTGGATTTTGGTTACCATTGTTTTGGTTGCCCTTTGCTTGGGGATTTTGTTGTTGGGGGTTGCCCCCTTGTCCTTGGTGCTTGTTCTTACCCTTCTTTATGTTGTTGTTAGTTTTATTAGGAGTATTTTTTGTATTCAACTATTCAAAGGATTGAACTTGTTGGATGGGAGAAGGTTGAACAAAGCTAACACCAACATGTTGTTTTCCATGTGGTGGGGAAACAGATTGAGGGGGGGCTGAGAAAGGATAATACATATTACATTGTGGAGGGGGTCCATATTGATTGTACAAAGTTTCCCCTCCCCCACTATTGGAGTTGTATTATGTGGTTGGAAATGGACCTAGAAGTGGCGCTTGCACTGGGTTTCTTGGTGGTGTGGGTATGTGTCCTCCCATTGTGGGAGTAGCAAGGGCCATAAAAGTGGTTTGAGGGACTGGGGAAGGATAATATGGGGTCCCCTTGCATAGATAGAGATATGGTTGGCCCCAAACGTGGGTACCAATTGAGCATGTGGATTAAAATGAGTCATGGAACCGATCAACCCATCTGTGGCATGTAATGCTTTTGGTTTATCTTGACCAAAGGGTAGAGGGAAAGGAGTGTCTGGTAATACAAAGTAAAGGTACCCCAATTGGGAGTAAATGAGGTCAAATTATTGAGCCTTGATGATGGCTTCTTCTTTAGTTTGAGGCAGGGTAATGGCCACATCTTTGGATATGACTGAGATTGATTTAAGAAACCAGTCTAATATTTGTTGTGGGGTGGTATCATCCTTACATATGTTTCTTCTTCAACGTCATTCATGGATATGATTAGCGATGTGAATAATCATGTTTTGTTTGAATTAAGAGAGAATATATAAAACAATGTCATGGTGAATAGGAAGTTGGGAGAAGGATAAGAAGGCCTTAGACAAGGATTCGAAGGTTGTATGGGACCATGATTTTTCATCCACATACCATTTGACAGACATACCGATGAGTTTTCTCTGGAACAATCATAATCGAATGGAATCTTCTGTGATGATATTATAAGAACACCATAGGTGGAAGAACATGATGTGGTTGGTTGGGTCCTCAATTGTTTTCCCTTCAAACTTTTGGATGTCTTAAGATAATTTGGTGTTCATGTTAGGCCAAGTGGGATCATGCAAAATGGGGTCATTTGTGAGCTTGGTCAAATATGGAATGTTTATAGATGCCAATTATGGTAAGTTGGGGATAGGTGTAGCCATGGTATGTGGTGGTTGGGAAGTAGTTCCTTGTGAGGAAGATTTGGAACTCGCTCCTTGCAAGAAAGGTTGGGTTCCTCCTCCTTGTGTTGGAGGACTAGTGGGTGGATTTTTTGGTATGTTGGTTCCGAGCAAGGTGGAACCAAGAAAGGATGATCCTAAAAATATGGCACTCACAGGTGTATGGGATGGTTGAGTTGATGTGTCAGTCAAATTAGGGATATCTCCCAATATTGGAGGGAGGGTTAACAAGCATCTAGAACAACAAGGATTATGTGGTTCCTCTATGATTCCAAAGTAGCTAGAAATGTGTGTGAGTAGTGGTGAGAAAAATAAATAAACAAGTGTTTTTTGAATTTTTGGACTATCTCAACAATGTTGTTCAAAGTTGTATGTAATCAATAATGAATATCATACATAAAACAAGCAAACCAACAACAATGTAGGGTAGTTGGTTTTTATCTTCGTGGGGGAATAAAATAAATTGCATGTGTCCTAAAATACATATCGTCCTTCCTCTCAAAAATAGCACTGGGCCTTCCAAGAGCACTCAACAATGGGGCAGGAATCCATCGAAAGAGGAGCTAGTGAAGGTATGAACAATAAATTATAATGATCGGTAAAGGGGACATATCTTGAAAGTAGTAGTGACATTTCCAAATAGTCATTCAAAATCTAAATGAGGTGTGATTGCAGCCCACAACTGCCACCTGGGTAGAAATCCTAGTTTTCGACCACTAAGTTACCTCGATAAAGTGAGGCGTATGAATTTTTGGCCTAAGAAATGGGTCATGGGATAGATGCTTTCCAATAGTTGGGAGACTCAAGGACACACACACAGAACAACTATACCTTGGCCTTCAACTCTTCATGGGTATCCCTTTACCTTATGGTATAGAAAGACTTGATTTAGAGTATTTGTGGTTTCCTAATTCGTCAAATTCTAAGTTTCAAATGTGAAAATGATAATAGGGGGTTGTTTGGATGTCTACCCCAGAGATCCTAACTTGTACTACAAACGTATTTTGTACTCCTCCTATGGAGGTTAAAATGAGTTGTTTAAGGGTTGATTTTAGGATTTGAATTGGGCTCGAAGATTGGGGTCATGAACCAAGCTCATTGATTAAAATGGTGTGGAAAGTTTCCAAGGATATATGGAGTATTTATGATCCTCATGGATCACTTGTGAGCACAAAGAGGAGAGCATACTATGACTTCAAATATACGATAGAAATTTTGAGTGTGTGGTGAGGTGCTCTTGTGTGCAAAGAGTGAAAATGGTGTCAACAATATTTTTAATAAGTTAATGTGCAAGATTTTAGCACGTGGACATCACATGGTCTGTTACAAATATTAATTAATCTAACTTACTAAATGTGTTTATACAATCCTTATTTAATCCAAAATCCCTAGATCACAAGCAATATGGACATATGGGTCCTTACTTTGGTATTTTAAACTCTATAAGATGTTGTCTAATCTATGGAAATTGAATCCTCTCCTAGATTGTAAATCATGTGGACACGGGTGCTTACAGATTCCTTTAACTCCCCAGGTTGTTTTGATTTCTTTGTAAAAAATTTGAAACTATCCTAATTTTGCAAGTATGTGGGAATGTATGGGCCCTTTACAACTTTTAAGATTGTGTTTTAATTTATGAAAAGAAAACTAAGAGGTACCCAAGGGGGATTTGGCCTCTCTTAATTCATGATTTGATGATTTTCTATAAGGATATGGAACTTCTTAAGATACCATTTTTTTATTTTCCAAGATCACAAGGAGTGTGAGGGAAAGAGCATAATAGGGGTGCCAAAATAGGTTCCTAGTCCTGAGCAATTAGGTTGTGAAAGAAAAAATAAAATAAACTAAGAATTCAAATGCTATAATTGTCCATCCATGTGGGTGCCATGTGTCAACACAAAGGAAATAAGTATGGTTCTTTTCATCCCTTTTCAATGCATAGGTTAGCTAATTACTAATGCAAGAAAGAACTCTAAGTGTGATTATTGTTACCTTACAAAGTGTTGAGAATGTAAACCTAAAACTACTTGGTGAGATCAAATCTGAAATTATTGCAAATAATAAAAAGAATAATTTATGCATGGGATATAGTTTTGACATTTGCACACAACATGCATATTGTGTGACAAGGAAACATGAAAAATGTGCAAATTGCGCAGAGATGCATGACTATTATTTCGATACCCGCACAAACACAATTAAGCCATGTGAAGAAAAATTCAAAATGATTTCTCCTACCTAGAGGTTCAATTGGTCAAAATGGAGGCTGGGGTGGGTCGGTTTTGACACTTCATACACAAAATGATTAAAAGAAACACTCTAAAGGCATAAATGGGGAGAAATTTGATCCAACTCCCCAATCGATTCATCAATTTGTTGTTCTTGCTTTTCCACTTGGGTGAGAAAAAATAGAGCACTTAACTACCTTGTTAGACCAGCAAGATAATACAAATAATAGTTAGTTGATTAGTGAACCAACCATGAAGTAAACGAGAAATAAAATAAAAAGAAAATACAACTAAACTATGAATGCATGAGACAAAAATAAAAACTTCACAATGGAACAAGGAATAGTGTTAAGCCCTAATATTGGCTCATTACCCCTTAATTGGGGCATATTATATTAGTAATGTTATTTTATTTATGTCGGCTTTAGGCCATTAGTTGTAATTATACCTCCTAGTCTCCTATATATACCAAGGAGACATTTTCATTTCGAATCATCTTGTACTTGAACATTTAAGTGGGGTCAAAGGAGGTTGCCCCTCGAAGAGAGAGGATTATTATCTAAATTATCTCTTTTTCAAAGGCATTGAATACTTTTCTGAGGTTTTTCTATGCTATATTGATATTTGGTTCTTAACTATGGTATCAGAGCTGAGTCTTGGGGTTTCATTTCTACATGGGAACCACTGGTAGCATGTTAAGCCTATAAATTTTTTTCTACAATGTTTCGGAACGAATGGCTTAGGATATTTAGTAGGCGGATCAAAGTACGTTGGGTTTCCAAATTTAGCTCCACGAGGCCTTATACTTTAGAGATACAACACAATGGAGAAGATAGGGTTATGGAGTCATTCTAAAATGAGTCATTGCGGAATTTTGCTATAAACAATTTTATGTAACGTTCAGACCCTAAAATACAAATTGCATCTTAGAAATTAGTAAGGTATAGGTGGAAAAATTTCAGCAGGTCATCTTAAATTTGTAAGATACACTTTGTGTGTGTAAGATAGAATTATCACGACTAATAGTCCTATTGACTAGTCTTAAGAATGTGTTATGATGATAAAAACAATCATAACTTCTTGATAGAGTATCCAAATTGGTGGAATATTGGTTTCATTGGATTGTGGAAGTGTAGTATTTTGGGTGTGATTTTTCAAAATTTGATATTAATTATTTTGTGTGGGAATATGCTATACAAGTGAGATATCATAGAAAGGAAAAAAATTGACAAGTTGTATGAGAAGTTACCATAAATTCAGTTAGCACATCAATTTTGATCAAACCTAGCGTGGAGAAGAAATATCAGAGAACTACCTAAAGAAAGTTCCATACCCAGAAAGGATAAAACTTGGGAGATAGGAAACGAGAATAAATATTGTCCCAGCGAAATGCGCCTCAAAATCAAGATTCAAAAGTACTTGGCCAACATGCCACCAAAAAGGGACCTTCTACACCAAATAAACATAAGAAATCTAATTGGACTCTTGATGAAGGTGAAGAAATGGTAGGGACATAAATGAACTACAAAGAAGATATAGTTCAATGGAAAATTTAAGTTGGAAACTCTGATGGATTCAATGGAAGCTAAGTTGGATACTAAGATGGATTGATAGGCTAAGTTGATGGATTCAATAGAAGCTAATTTGGATACTAAGATGGATGGTTTAAAAGGGAGATCATGGAAGATGTGAAAAATTTAAGTAGCGAGGAAGACAGAAAGTGAAAATGCATCCCATGAAAATTCATGATGAGACGAGAAGGAAGGTGAATCAAGAATGGGAGAAAATCCAACTTTGGTTTGAAGACCAATACGTTCCTAATATTGATATGAGGAAGTTTGATGGCAGAGACCCAATCACATGAATGCCGGATGGAGCATTTCTTTGATCTTCATAATGTGCCATATACACAAAAAGGTACAAATTAGCTTCAACATAATTTAAGACCTAATCCAATTTTGTATGGTGCTCCCGATGGCTTTGTTCTTGCAAATCACTTTTCGTCACTTGGAAAATTTTCCTGGAATAAATGATAGCACACTTGTGAGGATACAAGAGGCAATACCTTCTTTAGCCAATTGATAAATCTCAAGCAAAGGTTGATTCACAAGGCACATTGAGAACTTCAAAGATTGAATATAAAGAACAAGTGTAGATATTCGAGATGAGCACTTGATTGATGTATTCATAAGACTTTAAAGGATAACATTCAACATGAGTTCACCTTTAGGAACCCAAATCATTGGAGAATGCATTTAAGGTGGCAAGCGTTGAAAGGCAAAAATATGGCTATGGCTACTAGAAAAGGACCTATCCTAACATCTATAGAGAACAATGTCCTTCTCCTAAAACACATCCAACAATTGGAGGAAAAGAAAAATCAAAAGGTTTATGCTTTAATTGTGACGGCCAGTCTGGATGGGGACATAAGTGTGGTGAGAAAAGAGTATTCTACATAGATTGTGAAGAGGAAGAAGAACAAGAACAAGAACCATCTCAAGATGAAAAGCTAGAAGCAATTTAGATCTGAAGAGTTGACCCACACGATATCATGTAATGCATTGGCTGGAATTAGCACTCCTCAAACCCTCAAGATGGGATACATCAAAGAAAAAAGGTAATAGTCCTACTTGATTAAGAGTACTCATAATTTAATTCACTATAAATTAGCCAAAGATCTCAATTGCTTTGTATATCCGGTATGAGAGTTTCAAGTAATAGTTAGGATGGAGGAGACTATCAATTGCTCAGGAAAATGAAATAAGATCAATCTTACTATGGGGGAATCATGTGAATAGTCCAATGATTGTTACTTCATGGGTGGTGCAAATATTGTACTAGGAATCAATTGGTTACAATCATTAGGAATAATTGGCTTTTAATTTTCAAGAGCTTTTCATGAAATTTTTCATTGGAAGGAAAAAAGAAGAAATTGAGCTAAGAGGTATCATGAGGCTTGGTGGGTGATAAGCTCTAATGGCATGAAAAAAATTGAAAAATGGGCGTGAAGTGGTTGTGCAATAATGCTCACTAGATCTTCAAACAACTTCAGCCATCGTCCTCAAGATATCCAAGGATCATTGATAAGCATTCCAAAGTATTTGAATGTTAAAGGTCTCCCACCTCGAAATCATGATCATGAAATTCACCTAATTCCTAGGAGTGTTCCTCTAACATCAGGGCCTCTACAGTCCTGCCCAAAAGAAGAGTGAAATTGAGCGATTGGTTGAAGAAATGTTAGGCTAGCATTATTAGACCTAGCCAAAGTTCTTACTACTGCACCGATGTAATGGTATTCAAGAAGAATATCTCATGGCGTATGTGTTCCAAATTATAGAAACTCAACAAGATCCTTCAGTAAAGATAAGTTTCCCATTCAGGTCATTGATGATTGTTATATAGAACTACATGGAGCAATCTATTTCACAAAATTGGATCGCCTTGGTTCATGGTATCATCATATCATAATGAAGGAAGAAGATATCCCAAAAACAACATTCGAACTCATAGAGGCCATTATGAATTTTGGTCATGCCTTTTGGCCCCTTACAAATGCACCTTCCACATTTCAGGGTTGATGAATTCCATTTCAAGCCTTCCTTGAAAATTTGTGTTAGTATTTTTTGATGAAGTATAATAATCTATAGCAAGTCTTATGAGGATCATCATAACATCTTTGACAGAGTGCTACAACTACTAAAAGGAGCAACAACTATAGTGCCAAACCATCAATGTTTCTTTGGAGTAAAGAGGTAGATTATTTTGAATATGTGTATCTCATAGAAGGTGTCAAGGTAGACCCTAACAAGATTAAGGTATGATGGGCTGGATGATTCCCAGCATTAAAGAATCTTAGAAGGATTTTTAGGTTTGAGTTCTGTAAGTTTGTTAGATATATGGAAGAATAGTAGCACCTTCTTGGCACTAACTAGAAGGATGCATTTTCATGGACTCGAGGCAACTAAGGTACGAACAAACTTGAGGTGATGTGTAAAGCTCTTGTCTTGACCACTCAGGACTTCACAAAAAACCTTTATTGTGGAATGTGATGTCTCAAAATGAAATTGGTACTGTCCTAATGTAAGAAGGGAGGCCCCTGGCTTTGAAAGTCGACCACTCAAAGTGAGGACTTACAAAAACCCATTTATGAGAAGGGAAATGATAGAAATACTACATTATTGAAAATGGAGTCCTTACCTAATGGTAGGCACTAGGGTCAAAAGCAGATCATGATAGTCTTAATACTTCTTGGAACCAAGGGCTATCTTGGAAAAGAACTAACAAAATGGGTAAACAGATATTGGGTTATGATTTTGAAATCGTCTATAAAAGGGAAGAAAAATGTTGTGGCGGAGATGCACTCGGAAAGGATGAAGATGTTGAGGCCTTTCTTTGTGCTATCTAGAGAGCATCCAACTAGATTGAGGATAATAGAATCAAAGGGATGAATGGAAGAATGGCGAAAAAGTGGACTCTCCTTCAAAGGTTGCTGTGAGATTCCAGTGCATTAGATACATGGAAAATGATTCACTAATTTTCTAAGATAAACTATATTTATGTAAGAACTCTAGCACTCAAACAAAGGTACTCTTGGAATTGCACCTCTCAGTAGGAGGGCACTCGGGAGATTTGAAAAGGCTACCATAGAGTTAAGAAGGTTTTTTTGGGATGGCCTTAAAACTAATGTTCAAAGGTTTGTGGCAAAATGTGGGTTTCCAAAAAAGTGAGGTGGAAACAATTAAGACCCAGGGTCTTTTACAACCATTATCCATCCCAAATTAGCACTAGGAGGAGGTTTCATAGTTCATCACGGGAGTTGCAAAATGCAGAAGGAAAGAGTGTCATCTGGTGATTGTTCATGCGGCTTACCAAGTATGCACACTTTTTGCACTCTCTCATCCACAAAGTCAAAGCTAGTACAGTTGCCATAGCATTCATGGAGACAATTCAAAAAACTACATGGCATTGAAGAATATTATTGTAAGTGACGGAGTCCCATCTTCACTGGACATTTTGGAATGAGGTATTTTTCTTGTTTGGGTACTCAATTGGGTCACAAATCCTCTTACCATCCTTAATTTGTCCTTAATTTGATGGGAAAACTGAGATAGTGAGCAAATTTTTGGAAGGCTACCTTATTTGCTTTGTCTCGATAAACAACACAATGGTTCAAATGGTTACTGGCAAAATGGTGGTATAACACTTCGCTTCATCCACTGCAGTAAAATGACACCATTTATTGCGCTCTATGGATACCACCATCCACTACCTTCTTCTCTAAAAGAAAATCTAAGATTCAGAAAGCGTTGGAAGATCGCATCGGGAATCAACAACAAATTCTCAAATCTTAAAGGACAACCTAACTATGGCACAAAATCGCATGAAACAACAGAGATCAATGTCGTCTTGAAAGAAGTTTTGAAGTAGGGGATTGGGTGTTTTAAGACTACAATACAAGCAGATGTCCCTCAAACGAAGCCAAGAAGGATAATAAAATTATCACTAAAGTACTATGGACCTTATAAGGTGTTGCAAAGATATTGGTACTATAGCGCCTGGGGAGGTAGGTTGGCTGCATCTTCACTAGTACACCCAGGTTTCCATGTTCATGCTTAAAGAAGGTTATAGGTGACAAGATCCCAGTTCAAACTATATTGCGAACTTGACTGAGGCAGAAAAATCATATTGAACTACGAAGCCATCAGCGACTACAGGTCGTCGGTGAGGAATAGATCAATTCCAGAGTATCTCATTAAATGGAGCAAACTAGAATTTGAAGATTCCACTTAAGGAAGATGAGTCTTTGCTCTGAGAAGCATCCAAAGTTACCAGTTGTGAATGACCACTGTCCAAAGAAGGGGCATGTTAAGCCCTAATAATTTCTCATTACCCCTTAATTGGACATGTATATTAATAATGTTATTTTATTTATATTGACTTTAGGCCATTAGTTGTATTATACCTCCTAGTCCTATATATGAGACATTTTCATTTTAGATCATCTTGTACTTGAACATTAAATTGGGGTAAAAGAGTTCCCTCGAAGGGGCTTATTATCTGAAATTACCTTTTCAATCGTTGGAGTACTTTTCTTGAGGTTTTTTCTAAGCTATATTGATATTGGTTCTTAACAAATAGCTACCAATGGAAAGTGATCTTTGAATTGATAACACCATGGATAAATGGGACTTATGAGTCTCCTCTTCCTCTTTGGGAGGGCCCTTGAGGTCCCAAATGCTCAGTGCTTCTTCAACAATGGAGTGACAATGGTGAGAAATTACTTGCTAAACTTCTCAAGAGGAGAGAGGTGAAACACTTGCTATGAATGCTCAGATATTTCTAGGAGAAATATGGATTCTCGAGAACAAATTCAACAACATAAAAATACATCAAACTCTTACTTTTTTTTGCATGCCCCAAACTTGTATTTATAGGCTTCATGCAAAATTTTACATAACTATTTGATAGTGTGAATAGGGGCCCTTTATATGTGCCTCCTAGTCCATAAATGGCCCCGAGGCTAGATTTCAACCTAATTTGGGTGTCTTTTCATGGTACACCTTGGGATGGAAGTGGGTGAGGCTTGAACAAAATAATCAATACGTCATTTCTGCATATGTGCTAGTTTATGTGGAGACAGTCGTGCAACCCACATAATTTGTGTAGAGACTCCCAGCTATGTTGGCTGCCTGGATGTAGAATCCCTTTAGGAGATTGTGCAGAAATTCAATGAACCATTTTTAGAATTTGTTGGCTTGTTGAACAAATCTTTTTAATGTTTGAGGCATGTTGATTGGTATGTTGCACTAGTACTTTCTTAGGCCATTCTTGTTGTCTTGTGAACAATTTTCGTTGATAAAATCAAGTTAATCAATATAATATTGAAAGCAGAAAATATGTTCATATCTTTGTAACTCCATCATATCCATTGAATTGAGGAAGGTTTTTAAGATATTTTCCAAGCATATCATGAAGATTTGATGGAATCCTAATGGATTTGTTTCTATTTAAAACCTAAGGATGATGATCTTGAGACAATTTCTCACAAGGTTCATTGGCCATTGGTTGAGATGATATAGGGGATTATTTGTCTACCTGGATTTTAAAATACAATAGTGAGGAGGACCTATTCAACCAAGAAATCCAAGAAGAGACCCAAAAATTTCTACCCAAGGAGATAAGCATGGTAAACAACCAATTATTCTCCAAATGTAAAATTAAAGAAAACATTTTTCAAATTCTTGGGAATGACTCTGAGGAGGAATAAGAAACAAAACTAAAGTTTCTTGAAAGATATTCTCCATATTAGAACCAAACATATTTGTAACAAACTTTTCTTTCTTACAACAATAGGGTTTTCTTCCCAATGGAGTCATCAATAAAGTGGAGTTTCCCAATGAAATAAATTTTCATTTGAAAAGATATTGGTCAACCTATTGATTTGTCCCTATTCCACATCTATGCCAAAACCATCAAAACCATGTGTAGAAAAACCACTAAAATGGACACACACAAAAAAAAAAAAAAAAACATCGGGGAAGCGTTATCGCTAAGCCCTAGCACAAGGGAGTTCTCTCCCCCTTGTGACCCCTCCATGCACCCAACCCAATGTGGACACTAGGTCCCTGAATTATGCAAAATAGCATAACACACATACCTAAAATTCACCACTTGTTTTTAATTTGAATTTAGGGGTTATGGGATTACATAGTCAACAATCTGGGAAGCGATGCACATAAGATCCTCTCTGACAAGAGAACTTCTCAGCTCTTACAAATTTTTTCAATGAATTTTTAACATTCTTCAAAGTGTCCACGTAATCAACTACACTTTCATTTGTTCAACCATGTATCTCACAAAGTGATATTAGGCATTGATATGCTTTTCTTAGAATGATAAATCAATTTTAACCCGGAAGATTGCACTCTAATTTTCACAATCTATCCATACATCTTGTTGTACCAAACCAATACATGAACTTACAATCTTTGTAACCATATTGATTCCTTTCTTTCTTGATTGGTTTCCATGTATTCGACTTTCATAGTTGAGAGTACCACTACAAAATTTCTTTTTTCTCAACCAATTGTTTGCTCCTCAGGCTCAGGACAAACACATACTCACTTTTAGATCTTTTGTGATCCAAATCTCTAGCCCAATTTGCATCCAAAAATCCCGTAACATATACAACACTATGTTCAATCTTGGTCTTCCTTAGTAGCACAATCCATAACTATTGGTATGCAAAATACCTAAAAACCCTCTTTAATGTTTTCCAATGCTCCTTCCCCTTCTTTTCATATAACTATACAAAACTCCCCATTGAATTTGGAATGTATGGTCTAAATTTTTTATACCATTGCATACAGTAAACTTCCAACCACAGCGGCATAAGGAACATGAGACATGTCTTACTCTTCTTCATGTGTCCTAGAGGACATTGATCTGCGGATAAATTTACACTTATAGAAATGGGGACCTTGATTGGTTTGTTCTGCATAAACCTATGCCAATGTATTCGACATGTTTCTCGATGAAGTTTCTTGTTTTTGTCGTCTGAGCTTAATATCCATTTCCAAAATGAAATTTAGAGTGTAATATCCTTCATGTCAAATTTAGAGGACAATTGATTTTTCACATCTTGGATAATATCCTTGTTTCTTATCAGCAACATATCATCAGCATACAAGACCAAAAAAAATATTATCATCGATTAATTTGAAATACATAGAGTGATCCACTTTTCTCCTTATGAAGCCAATTACCAACATACAAGAATCAAATTTTGATACCACATCCTTGGTGATTATTTTAACTTATACAAGGACTTTTTCATCTTGCATACTAGATCTTTCTTTTTCCCTTCACAACAAATCCTTATATCTGCTATGTAGATTTATTCTTTAAGATCCCCATGTAGAAGTAATGTTGTATTCACATACATCTAATCTACTTCAGAATCAAAATAAACAACAACAGATAAAATAAAATGATCCACTTTTCTCCTTATGAAGCCAATTACCAACATACAAGAATCAAATTTTTGATACCACATCCTTGGTGATTATTTTAACCCATACAAGGACTTTTTCATCTTGCATACTAGATCTTTCTTTCCCTTCACAACAAATCCTTATATCTGCTATGTAGATTTATTCTTTAAGATCCCCATGTAGTAATGTTGTATTCACATACATCTAATCTACTTCAGAATCAAAATAAACAACAACAGATAAAATAAATCTAATTGAAGTTAACTTGACAATAGAAGAAAAAATCTCACCAAAGTCAATTCCCTCTGCCTGGGAATAACCTTTTTCTACTGACCGAGCTTTGTATTTCTCCACTTTACGTTCTTCATTCACCTTCTTCTTAAAAATCCATTTGTTTCTTATGGGATTTCTTCTAGTCAATAACTCTACTAGATCCCAAACCCCATTCATGTCCAAGGCTTCCATTTCTTTAACCATGGCCTTTTTCCAAAGTTTCCCATCCTCTGAATCCACTACCTCCCTAATAGTTCTAGGTCTTAATATTATGGTAGCTGCGGGAGGTATTTACCTCCATGTGTGAACCTGACGAGAATAGGAGGCTCCAGAAAGCAAGAGAAAACCCTAATGAGTTGGCTAATAACCCTAGAAGCCTTGTCGGCTCAAGAAGATAATTTATATTAGTTTATTAGCCTCCAAGAGAAGAAGTCGGCTAGAATTAATAATAATATACTGAACAGACACATATCCAGAAGGAGAAGTCGACCCTAAAAAATCTGGCAGAACTAGTATAAATATAGGGCGTCAGTTCTCATTTGACAACATCTTAGAATTGCAGTTCCTTGTTTGGTGCGCACGTGTGGAGGAGAGCTGCAGGTGCAGCTGCAACAGTAGCAAGTTTTCAGTATTGGCTTGAATATCTCTTGGCTAGGGTTTGGACTATCTGATCATCTTTTTGT
>SNQJ01S0181843.1:0-19214 GCA_010110895.2 Picea sitchensis | reverse complement strand
CCATTTACATCACATATTCATGCTTATGAGTTTTTCCATAGTCCTTGGCCAGTTCAGTTATATTTACAATCTGGGGGAAACAGGGTGTTACAGGTTGCTCCCCCCTACCAAGACATCGGAGGTACACATAGTGCAATCGATTAACCCAAAGGCCACCCAACAACCTGAAGGAAAGAAAAAACAACGAAAGAAGAGTAAGGGGGATAAAAAACCTACCGATAATGTTGGTGGGGACAACATTGAGAAATGGAAGGCAAGGTATCCATGCAACTTGTGCATGGAAGACCACTCGACCCATCTATGTCCTCGGCTTGTAGAAGCCCAAAAGTTTGTGATGCAGAAAACAACTTGTTGTGTTGACCAATCCTTTTCAACATGGGCAAAATCTAACCCAAGCCTTTGCAAGCATGGAAGGGGGCAACCAAGAAACTTCTCTATCTTTGAACAACCCCGCATCCGTGAACATCTATATGGTGAGGGGTGATGCTTTTATATTGACTAGAGCGCATGACTATAGTAAACCAAGAACTTATGAGAAGGGTAAAGAAGCTGAACTCCCATCTCTTCCTCTACAGATTGAGAAGACATTGGGTGAAACAATGAAACGCATTCCCAAAGGCACATTTAAAAAAGCTTCTCATAACCCAAATGCAAGGGCCACCTAGAACTACTCTGTGGTCGAAGATTTATCACAAACCCCTTGTGTGATGTCTGCTTTGGAGGTCCTCCAAAGCTTCCCTTCCCAGAGGAAAGCCTTGTTAACCACTTTAGGATCTACCGAGACTTGTAATCCGGGTACAATCATGCTGAATACAACCGACTTAAAACCTCATCTTCCTTACCACGTAGCATTTCATATAGTAGTGGCTTATCCCACGAAAATTTTTACTCAGAATATCTTTCGCATGGTGGTTGATGAGGGAGACTTGACATGCGTTATGTCATTGGCATGTTAGAAGGCCATTAGTCAGCCCGTTTTGTCTCCATCACCTACTCTCCTCACCTCTTTCGACGGTTGTTCGTTCCAACCACATGGTATCATTCCTTCTTTCCCTTTGCAATTATGAGGGAAGACCGTGTGTATCGAAGTAGAGGTAGTCAATGCTCCCCTCGACTATAAACTCTTGTTAGGAAGGAGTTGGACTTATGCCATGCAAGCTGTGGTTGCTACATTTTTTCGGGTCTTGTTGTTTCCACACGAGGGCTGGATAGTGACCATCGATCAATTATCCTTCTCCAGACCTGACCCTACATTGGGGGCATCCACGGTCCTGATGATTGATAATCCTCAACCAGGTGTCGTCAACGTAGGGGTTGGTTTGTATGGGTACCTTCGATTACCCGCCCCCTCAAGGAAATATCAAGTTTGTATCCAATCACCATAAGGTTGAGATTTTTCAAGTTTCATCATTCCACACGACTTACTTCGACGATCTGTGGATACTTCCTTCCCAATCGGCCACGATGGATGGGATAGGGCACCTGGGCATGTCCATGCCCTTGTCCGCAGCTGAAGTAGCATACTCTTTAGTCCAACAAGCTTCAACTAGCACTGATCCAACTCCCGCACAAGAGTTTGATCCACTTTTACATCCTATTTAGGCTCAGTGTTCTCTTGTTGGCACCAATTCATTAGACTTGGTCTTGCCCTCTGACGAAGTAATAATTGAAGCAATGACTAGTCCGAACAAACCCTGGGAAGATTTTCATCATAGATCATACTTCCTCCCAAAGTTAAGCTGAATCGATGTAGGAGAATTCACCGTGACTATGATGGGAGATTGGTCTTGTCCTATTAATCCCTTAGTTACACATGAGGTTTATGCTGAGGGTAATATGGAAACTATCGTTGAAACCTTACCAATCAATATCTCCCAAAACCTTGGCATCATGGAGAATGTCTTTGTCGAAGTTGAATGCTCCCCTGAAGAGATTCAATTCTACACACATCTTTTTAAAGAATTCCGCGACGTTTTTGCATGGTCTTATGAGGAAATGCTAGGTATCGATCCAAAAATAATTGAACATGAAATCACAACATATCCTTATGCCAAGCTTGTTCTGCAGAAGCTTCATCCAGTTAATCCTAAGAAAGTAGCAGCCATTAAGGTTGAGGTTGAGAAATTGCTAAAAGCCAGGTTTATCTATCCTATCCATTTGACCCAATGGGTTTCAAACCCTGTGCCGGTCAATAAAAAACAAGGCATGATTCGTGTATGTACTGACTTTTGTGATTTGAACAAGGCCTATCCCAAATATAATTTTCCCACACCTTTCATTGACCAGATCATTGATGAATGTGTGGGTTGCAAAGCCTTTTCTTTGATGGATGGTTTTTCGGGATATAATCAAATACAAATCAAACCCGAAGACCAACACAAAACGACATTCATCTGTCCATGGTGTACATTCGCGTATCGTAAGATGCCTTTTGGTCTCAAAAATGTTGGAGCCACCTTTCAGCGGGCCATGTCTTTTGCTTTCCATGACCTCAAGCATATAGTCAAAGCCTATTTAGATGATTTAGCATCTCGATCTCGCAAGAGAATGGATCATCCCACACACCTCCAACTTATATTCAAACGTTGTCACTACTTTTGGATTCGCTTGAATCCAAACAAGTGCAGCTTCTGCGTAACATCAGGATGACTATTAGGTTTCATAGTGTCAACAACAAGGATCATGGTTGATCCTCTCAAGGTTGAGGCAATAATTCAGTTTCCCCCCCCACGCACAATCCTTCAACTTCAAAGTCTATAGGGCAAGGCGAATTTTCTAAGATGCTTTATCACTAACTACGCCAAGATCACCAAGGGATTTATGCGCTTACTTAAAAAAGACATTCCTTTTTATTGGGACGATGCCGCTCAACACTCTTTCACCACATTGAAACATGCACTCACAACTGCCCCTCTACTCCAACCACCTAACTATAGCAAGGATTTCCTATTATATCTAGCTGCAACAAAGTCAACCATTGGCATGGTCTTAGTTCAGGAAGATGACTTGTTCTCAGAATATGTCATCTATTACCTAAGCCGAGGCCTCATAGGACCAGAACTCAATTATTCTCATATCGAAAAACTTGTGTTGGTAGCAGTCCATGCTATCCAACGGTTCCGTCATTATGTTCTGTTCTGCAAGACCACCGTCATTGCTGTCATGAATCCATTCCAGTACATGTTGACATGATGAGTAATAGGCGGAAAAATCAGTAAATGGATATTCGTCCTCTAGGAGTTTGACTTGGATTTCATTTTAGTGAAGTCCAAAAAGTCATTGGTCTTCGCAGAACTTATTTCGGAGCTCCCGGTTGAGTCAAGTGATCTTGTGCCCAAAGAGTTGCCTATTAGAGGAGATATGTTTTTGATCACCTCTTTGGATCCCTGGTATAGAGATATACTTATCTTTCTCCAGACTTTGAAGTTCCCCACTACTGCTTCTCGTGATGATCGTTGATGCATACACCATCAGGCTAAGAATTATCTCATACTCGATGATACATTGTATCGGAGAGGTGTAGATTGCATCCTACGTCGATGTCTCACTCACAAAGAAGTAGTTCTAGTGCTTAATAATTACCATATGGGGGCTTGTGGCAGTCATTTGTTTGGGTTGGAAACAACCCAAAATATTCTACGAGCAGGGTACTTCTGGCCGACACTTATCAAAGATTGTATCGAATCGGTCAAGAAGTGCCATCCGTGCCAAATATTCTCTTGAAATATGAGGGCACATCCCGCTCCCGTGTTTCTTGTCATCACAGTTGGTCCCTTCACCAAGTGGGGGATTGATTACACTACATGCAACCCCCCTTCAGCAAGGGGGCACCGCTATATCATCGTAGCTATAGACTACTTCACAAAGTGGGTCGAAGCTATGCCAACGTTTAAAGATGATGGAGAGACTGCAACTCTCTTTTTATTCAATCAAATAATAGCAAGGTTTGGCATCCCAAGGGAGATTGTCACTAACCATGGCAGTCACTTTCAAAACCAGATGATGACTGAGTTAATGTCAAAGCTTGGGTTACGGCAGGAACATTCATCACCTTGTTACCCCCAAGCAAATGGTCATGTGGAAGCTATGAACACAAATCTTAAGACCATTCTACAATGAACGATCAATTCAGCCAAGTCAAATTGGCATTTGATGTTATACTTGACATTATGGGCTTACCGAACATCTGTTAAGACTGCAATCAGTTTCTCACATTTCCAACTCATTTATGGGTTGGAGGCAGCCTTTCCTATCAAATGTCACATCCCATCTCTAAAGTTGGCAGTACAGTTATTGCCAGACACTTCTCCACTTGAAGAACAGTTAGTATACCTTGACCATCCCAATGAGAAGCATCGTGATGTGGCCCTGGCCAACGAGGCTCACAAACATAAGGTCAAGTGTCAGTATAATAGGTCTGTTCATCCTCGGATTTTCTCTGAAGGAGACCTTGTCCTGGTCTATGACCAAGATAAGGACCCCTTGGGGGAAGGAAAATTCAAACCCATGTGGTTCGGACCTTTCATCATAAAATAGGTTTTAAAAAAGGGTGCTTATCGTCTAGTTGATTTTGAATGGAATGCTTTGGTGGAGCCTAGAAATAGGGTCTACCTCAAGAAGTATTACTTATAGGCAGGTCACTGTGGGTAGCTTTTTGTAACATATGTATAGTCTTTGTGCTATTACTTTTTAGTTTCTTTTAGTGTTATGGACATGTCATTGATGCTATGTTTCGTCACTATGGAAAATGTCAAGTGATTTTGAGGTATTTGTTAGTTATGAAGACGATGCTAGTTGGCACACTCAGAGGCTTGCCTCTACAGCTTGGGTAATCTTTACACCTCAAGGCCAGTTATTATCTTCCGGAGGTATATGCTTAGGTGACACCACAAATAATGTTGCCGAGTATAGTGCAGTTATTGAGCTGCTTCGTGATGCTTTTTCATTGGGTATCTCTCATCTCCATGTCTATCTCGACGCTCAACTAGTTGTGTCTCAGTTAAACAGAGTATACCGGGTTCATGATTCAACTTTACACCGACGATTCCTTAGGGTACGTCTCTTAGAATGAAACTTTGATTATATTACATATTTTCATGTTCCTAGGAGACTAAACCAAGTTATAGATACTCTAGCTAAACAAATTTTAGATTGGCATCTTGCACACATATGAAAGCACATTCACGTAAACATGTAAATACATTTTTTGCACACATGATTCATAAGACACAAAATACAAAAAAAAACCATATATGATATCATAAAGTAACCAGAGTACACCAATGGATGCAAGCACCTCAAAAATAGGACCAATAATAAGTCACAGGGCTTATGCCCTCAAAAAATATATACAAGTAGTGCTCGTGGCACGTCAAAATGTCTAGCTAAAGTCAGGGCCTGTGGGCCCTGTTATACTAGTCCACAGATTTGGCTAAATGCCGAAACAACTAGACCCATGTCCGTGGTGCCCCCACTAGATGAGGCTGCATAGATGGTGGCAGGTCCTCAATCTATGCCATCGGGACTGTGCAAGTAAGTGCAGTAAATTTACGCTCGACTCGTCTCAATACCCTCTCAGCCTCCCCAGCTAGAAGATCTCCTGCTACTACTAGTCCCCCTACGACGGTGGCCCCTGGCTGAGGATGACACATGTTCCTCGCATAGTCAGCGGGTTGCACTGGTCCCACATATGCACACAATGAACACATATTTGTCAAATACTCTGGCATAACAAAAACAAATGATATATATAACAAAAGAACATAAAAATTACATATGTTTAAAACACAAAAAAACTACAAAGGTGGAGAGTTACCCATCTCCCCTCGCTCCTCACCAGGAGGTATGGGTATCTTAGGGTCTCTCGAGAAATCAATCCCAGCATAGGGGTAATCCTCTATAACCGGGATCTGTCATGATAGCCACACAAAGAAGTCATCATCAAAGCAATCATTGGTCCTTCTGCCACCTTGTCATGGCAGTAATATTGCCCATCTACACATAGCAGGAAGAGAGGCCTGATGTCCTCGTACCACTACTCGAGGACTAAAACTCAGAACTCTCTCAAAAAATAATGAACACAAAATGGTCCCGAACCCGAAGTTCCTATGTGTCCACAAATGACAATCTGTCATCTTCCTTTTCATACACTCAAGCAATGTGGTACTCCAATCAAAAACTTGTGCATTTAAGCACTAGACTGCATAGTTCATCTATGCATGGGACGCCTGATGTAGAGCCACAGAACCAGTAATTCACCCAATAAGCAATACTATCACCTGTAGCGATAAGTTAGTGATCTTGCTTATGGGCACCTGCGTTCTCGCACGGTCTATATCATCTACACAGTATAGACCTATCAATTTTGCTATGTTATGTGGCCCTGAAGGAAAAATCCAGAAATTGACTGGTTCCCCTCTCCTGGAGAGGCCATTCAAAAAGTAAATGTCCTCGACCGTGGGCACCAGTGACTGCCCCTCTAACATGAATGTCTCTGCATCCGAATGCCAGTAGTCAACCAAGGCATTCAGTAGCCTAGGTTGTGCCCACATGAAAGGACATAGGAAAAACTTGAGTAACCCACATTGCATCAAAGTAGCCACAACATTGGGGTCTTCCCCGACCAACTCATTCACCTCTTCATGCTCTCTTTCTCTCCAATGAACATACATCCTGCAAAACACCAAGGTTCATGAGGGTTAACCCTTGATTTTTATGCCTTTTTCATTCCATAAGGGGGGTCCACGTGTGTTGTACTGGTTAAAGTCACGTGTACATGCGTGCAGAGTTTACTCTGCCCGAATGTACATGCGGCCTGTCCAGTGACAGCTTGCCTGGACCTAGGGCCGACCTTTAGAAGGTCGATGCCCCCCTAAAAAATGAAACCCAATGTAAAAATAAAGACATAAAATGCAAGATAAGAGAGTTTGTACTTACTTGGTCCAAACATAAGTTCGTTTCGTCCACTATAGCTCCCGGAATCACCGCTTTTGACAAAGGGGGTCATTTGTCTCCAGAGTCAATTTCCAAATCAATAATGGTGATAATGAGCTGCCAGCTTCTATTTATAGACTTTTTAGCCTCTTTTTGTCACTTTTTTGGCCTCCCTTATCATTTTCTTTATACCAAAAACCATTTAGAGTGATTCAGGAGTTGCATAGGAGGGATTTGATCAGGTATTGGGACAGTTTTTTTGGAGTTTTGAGTAATTTTCGACGGTCTGTGAATTTTTTTTTCCAAGGATCAACTTGAGCATATAGGTTAGGTTTTTACCCTGACTTTTGTACCTTGTTATATTTTTCCTTTGCTATAGGATCGATCCCATTAGGTTGTGACACAGAACCCTCATACTTTCTTTAGAAGTGTCGTAACTTGGTGGTAGAGCTTACCAGAACGTGGATGCCCTAGGTAGATCCTGGTTGCATTATGGTATCCATGTTGTCTCTAAAAACATTGTAGGCTCAGGAGTTCTTGTAGTTTTTCCTGAATACGAGTTTGAGCCTCATTTGCATGATTCTTCTTCACTCTTAACCTCACCCTCAGGACTCCCTAAACATAATGGGTCTTCTTTTAATCCCTTTTCAGACCCTATAAACATGAAAAAATTATCGAGCGATCTTGTGGCCTTTCACACTCGTTAAAATGAAATTTGAAGTCACATCTGTCCGGTGGTAGTTTACCCCTTTTTCGGTCCAGACGGTCAACTGTACGAATAAAGGTATACTCTATGGAACTTCCATTCTCTAGAAGAGTACTCTCGGGTATAATGTTACCCCTTTTTTCGGGCCTGAGGGACTAAAATTACGAAGAAGGAACCCCCACGGAGTCCATAGTTAAGCTCTTTTCAGACTCCCTAAAATTGAAAGGATCATCGAGTGACCTTATTCTTTCACACTCGTTAAACTGGTCCAAAAGAACATTCCTGACGAAGTCCATAGTTAAGATTTTTTCAGACTCCTTAAAAATGAAAAAATGGCCGAGTGATATTGTCCTTATCACACTCATTAAAATGGTTTTGAATAGACATCTTGTCGGTGCTAGTTTACCCCTTTTTCGAACCGACTAGACTATCTTCGAAAAAGGTACCCCAACAGAGTCTCCTTTTATGATTTTTCAGACTCTCTAAATATGAAAAACCACCGAGCTTACCTTCTCTGGGCTCGTTAAACTTACATCGAAGGATGTTACCATTGTGTGTTTTGTTAACCGCATTTGCATACCTTATATGCCAGCCTTGTAGCACTTTACTTCTACATCTTAACACCCCTAGCCCCCAGAGTATTTTTTCTCGAGTATCATTATTTTGAACATCAGTTGTGTCCTTGTGCCTTGAGCTTGTATGTTTGTCACACTTGTTTCTCCATTGTAATGTAACATTCCTTTATTCTTTTTTCCAAAATTATTGAAAAAGACAAAAAATTCAAATATACCCCAAAAAGAGGAAGGGAAAAGTATTTTCTTTATTGGCAGCATAATGAATCGCCCTTGGATAAAGCACATATGTCCATTTGTTCTTCAATATTTTGGATGTAGTACGACCTTAGGAAGTTGTTCTCGCTACATAGAGTTGTGTCCTCCTCCGTTTGGTTATTCTTCCAAACATATGGAGAGTTTGTGTTGCCTCCTGCTTCGTAAACTTATGATTAATGCCATACTGTCTAAGTCTCATCATTTGTCATGCTAGTGTCCAAGGAAAGTTTCTACCAAGCCTGAGTCAACCCCTCTGCAATTGGTCTCTTTCCCTCATACTCGGCCATCCTGAGCATCCAATCAAGTCTTTGCTCGAAATCAATGAAGCTTTCAGTCTGATCATCAAGATTCTCTAGTCCATGACCGAAGAGCCGTCGAAGGCCTCTGGGTAGTGAAGGCGTACACTCATATTACACTCCTACCCAAATTTTGAAGATTTTAAAGTTGTTGCTCAAGCTCTGAAGACCTCATCTCTAGCCATCAGGCCATATCATCTTTTAGAACATGGATAATCTATATGTATATCTTTTTGATTTCGAGATGTAACTCCACTGTGTATTGTTCACGACTACACTTTATATAGTTATTTGACATGGATATACAATGTATTTGATTGGTAGACATGATTCTATTTTATCCCCAGCATGGGTATGCCCGCCTCAGTGAGACATTTGTTATTTTGCAGATGGCACCTCCTGGTTCTTGGTCCCTGGGCTCACTTGTTCGACACATCAGTAAAGATTGGTAGTGTGTTTCAGCCATCAGATTCTCTTCTGACCTCACACATTAGGGGGCATCTGTTATAACCCTAATTTGCACCATACATGCTTACCTGACATCAGGCCATCTCAGATCCCTTCTTTGCTAAAGCACTACTGATCAAATCTTTTATAAGGTCCCACACACCCTACTCCATTACTGCATGCGTGTACATGCTAGTTGACCTCAAATAGCCCGCGTGGACCGACAAAAGCATGAAAAAAGGAAAGTTGTGAATGGAACACACAACTTTGGGTGAGTTAACTGAAACTCCTGACCATGCATGGCCGAGGGTTCGCCCAAATACCTAGCTTCTTCTAGCCTATAAAAAAAGGGCTAGGGGTCCCATTTGGAAGAGAAAAAATAGAGTAAATAAACTCTGCCCAATTGCATATTCCCATTGTCCCAACCCTTTAGCCATCCTTGTGAAAGAAGAGATACAAAGAAAAGAAGTTGGAGGACATTTGAAGAGGAGCCCAGGATCAAGATTCACAGAGCAGTGGCCAGTCTCGACATTGTAAGTTGATTCATTAAAGTTAATAATAAAGAATTTTTTTTCCCATCCCACTATATGATTTTTTCATAGTTCAGTAAATATATGTTTGAATCTCTAACCCATTAGTCTATAGGTAAAATGCCTGTGTAGTTTGTTGCTTGTTTTGTACGCAGGTCAATATTGAGAGGATAGCTACCAACAAGCGATCAAGTGTGAAGGGGGATCGACATTGAACATCTGGAACAAGGTATGTTGGTCTAACCATGTATTTGTTGAAAAGAAATGGGGTTTAAGTCTAGGAATGAAGGTAGAAAGTAGATTTCTTTTGGTCATATCTGCATGCATAAGATAACCCTATTTGCTAGTCTGTAAGGGGATTTCCCTCACAACAATAAACTACTGCCGGACATACGTGACTTAAAATTTTACTTTAGCGAGTGTGAAGGTCAACAAGATTGCTCAACAATCTTTTCATTTTTAGAGGTTCTGAAAAGGGCTTAAAAGAAGACTCAATATGTTCTGGGAGTCCCAAGGGTGAGGTCAAGAGTGATAATGCGTCATGCAAAATGAGACTCAAACTCGTAATTAGGATAAACTAATAAATACTCTCAAGCCTATAGTCATTAGTGATGGCATGGAAACTGAAATGAAACTAGGATCTACCTAGGGCTTCCATGTTAAGGTAGGATCTACCACTAAAATGTGACACTTCTAAAGAAGCAATGATGGTTCCATGTTGCAAATCGGTGGGATCAATCCTATGGCGTAGTGATAATGAAAACAATATGCAGAATGTAGAGGTGGAATCCTTACTTAAATGCAACAAGTCAGAAACAATGACTTTTTACCAAAGGACCTTTAAAAAATACCCAAATCTTCAAAATGTTTCCCAATACCCAAAGTAACAATTATCGTAACAATCCATAGAAAACTCCTGAACCATACTAAATGATTTTCAATTTAGAAAAATGACAAAAGGATCCAAAAATTGACAAAAAGTGGCCAAAAAGGTCTATAAATAGAAGCTAGCAGCTCATTATCACTATTGCAAATTGAGAAATTGATTAAAAGCCAAAAATACCCCTTTGTGAAAAGAAGTGATTTCGGGAGCTTCGGTGGATGGAATGAGCTTCCGATTGGACCAAGTAAGTACACATTAACCCCCTTTGCATTTCCATTCTTCCTTTATGCATTTTTTTTTTTTGAGGGGGCACTGACCTTAAAAAGGTCAGCCCTACGTATACGTGGGATGTCCTAATACAGCCCGTGTGTAGAATAAAAATTGTATGCATGCACACACGATTGTGTGCATTACATCCCACGTGTACCCTCTAAGATGTGGAAAAAAAATGCAACGACTAATCTCTCCTAAACTTGTAAACTGCAGGAAGTATGTTCACTGGAGAGAAAGGGAGCATGAGGACATTGATCTTTTGGTCGACGAGGACTCTAATTCTCTTGCCACATTAACACAATGTGGTTTGATAAAAAAATTCCATTGTCCTTTCATGCGGGTACAACCTAGGCTACTGAATGCCTTGGTTGACTATTGGAACCCTGATGCAAAGGCCTTCATGTTTGAGGTTCAATCATTGACTCCAATGACCGAGGACATATACTTTTTGAATGGCCTCTCAAGGAGAGGGGAACCAATCAATTTCCACACTTTTCCTTCTGGGCCTCTCAACATAGTGGAGTTGATTGGACTTCACTGTGAAGCCGGTACCGACAAGATGGGCACGCAGGTGCCAATAAGCAAGATCTATGACCTATCATTGAAAGTCATAGTTTTTCCTATTGGGCAGATAACTGGATCTACAACTCTACATCAGGCCTCCCGGGCACAAATGAATTGTGTGATTCAGTGCTTAAATGCACAAATCTTTGACTGGAGTACCACATTACTAGACTGCATGAAGAGGCAGTTAACAGAGTGCCATATTCGAAGGCACAAGAACTTTGGATTTGGGAAAATCCTCTGTGCTTTATTCTTTGAGAGAGTACTAAGTCTTAGTCCTAGAGAGATGATACGAGGGCACAAGGCTTCTCATCCCGCACTATGCAGATGGGTGACATTGTTTCCGTGATAGGGGGGAGGAAGGACCATTGAGGCCTTTGATGACAAGTTTTTTTCTTGGTGGGCATGACAGATTTTGGTTCTAGAGGACTACCCCTATGTCGGGATCGACTTCTTGAGAGATCCTGAGATTCCGATACCTCCCAGAGTGTAGTGAGGAGAGATGGGTAAGTTTGTTTTTTTTTCTTTCTTTCTTTTTCAAATTTATTTAATTTTTATGTTGTTTCTATATATATATCATTTTTTTGTATATACCAGAGTATCTAAAAATTAAGTATGTGTTATGTGTAGATGTGGAGCCAGTGCGTCCATTGGACTTCATAAGGAACAGGCGACGTCCTCGACCAGAGGCAGGACCAACTGTAGCTAGCAGACTAGTAGTAGCAGGGGGACCTCCAGCTAGTGAGGCTGAGAGAGTTTTGAGATGGCTAGAGAGAAAATTTACCTCACTTACTCGCACAGTCCCCATGGCAGAGATCGAGGATATGTCGCCATCCATGCAACCTCATGTAGTGGGGGCACCATGGACATGGGTCTGGAATTTTTGGCATTTGGAAAACGTCGTTGATCATTATAATAGGGTCAATAGGTCTTGTCCTTAGTTAGGCTAGATAGCTTACATGTCGAGGGCACTACTTGTATATTTTTGAGGGCATAAGCCCCGTGACTTTCTACTGGATGCATTTTTTAGGCACTTGCACCCACCCATGTACTCTGATATTTTTGATATTATATATGGATTTTTATGCCTTTTATGTCTTATGGATTACATCTACTTTACAAATGTATTTACATGTGCATGTGTGTGTATTTCTTACATGTGTGCAAGATGCCATTCTAATATTTGATTATCTAGAGTATCTGTAATTTTATTTAATCTCCTAGGAACATGAGAATATGTAATATAATCAAAGCTTTGTTCTAAGAGATGTACCCTAAGGAATCGTTGGTGTATAGTAGGATCATGAACACGGTATACTCCATTTAACTGAGACACAACCAGCTAAGAATCTAAATAGACCCATAGGTGAGAGATACCAAGTAACAAAGCATCACAAAGTAACTCAATAACTGAGTTGTATTCGGTGACATTGTTTGTTGTGTTGCCTAAACATATACCTCCTGAAGATAACAACTGACCCTGAGGTGTGAAAATCACCCAAGCTGCAGAGGCAAGCCTCTGAGTGTGCTGGCTAGCGTTGTCCACAAATCCAACAAACACCTCTGATTCACTTGACATCTGCCATAGTGAAGAAGATGACATAAAAAATGACACGTCCATAAAGCCAAAAACCCAAAAGGTAATAGTACACAGACTATACATATATTACAAAAGGTCACCCAAGGAGACCCACCTATGAGTGATACTTCTTAAGGTAGAGCCCATTTCTAGGCTCTGCCAAAACATTTCCCTCAAAGTCCACCAGACAATAAGTGCCCTTCTGTAGTACCTCTTTCACGATGAAAGGTCCAAACCACATGGGTTTGAACTTGCCTACCCCCACGGGTTCCTTATCTTGGTCATAGACCAGGACAAGGTCACCTTCAGAGAAAATCCAAGGACGAATAGACTGATCATACTGACGCTTGAATTTTTGTTTGTGAGCCTCGTTAGACAAGGTCGCATCATGATGTTGTTCATTGAGCTATTCGAGGTATAATAATCGTTCTTCAAGTGGTGAAGTATCTGGAAATAACTGTACTTCCAACTTTAATGATGGGATCTGGAATTCTATAGGCAATATTGCTTCCAACCCGTAAACGAGTTGAAAAGGTGAGAAACCAGTTGCAGTTTTAATAGATGTTCGGTAATCCCATAATGTTGAATATAACATCAAATGCCAATTTGACTTGGCCGAATTGATCATTCGCTATAAAATGGTTTTAAGAGATTTGTTTACAGCTTCCACCTAACCATTCATTTGGGGGTAGTAAGGTGATGAATGTTCCTGCCTCAACCCAAGATTTGATGCTAACTCGATCATCATTTTGTTCTGAAAGTGACTGCCATGGTCAGTGACAATCTCTCTCAGGACACCGAACCTTGTGATTATATGGTTGAACAAAAAGAGAGTTGTTGTCTCCCTGTCATCTTTGAATGTTGGCATAACTTCAACCCACTTGGTGAAGTAGTCTACTACTACGATGATATAGCAGTGCCCCATTGTTGGGGGGGGGGTTGCATGTAGTGTAATCAATCCCCCATTTAGTGAAGGGACCAATGGTAATAATGGGAAACATGGGAGCGAGGTGTGCCCTCATCTTCCGAGAGAAAATATGACACGGATGGCACTTCTTGACTGATTCAACACAATCTTTGATTAATGTCGGCTAGAAGTAACCAACTCGTAGAATATTTTGGGTTGTTTCCAACCTAGATAAATGAACACCACATGCTCCAGTGTGGCAATCGTTAAGCATGATTTTCACTTCTTCATGAGTGAGACATCGACGAAGGATGCAGTCTACACCTCGACGATACAATGTGTCCTCGAGTATGAGACAGTTCTTATCCTGATGGCATATATGGAGATGATCATCATGAGAAGCAGAGGCAGGGAACTTCAAATTCTAGAGATAGACAAGAACATCACCATACCAGGGGTCAGAAGACACAATCAAAAACATGTCTCCTTTGATAGGTGACTCGTCGGGTATAACAACACCTGATTCGACCAGAAGTTCCTATATGAGTTCTACGAAGACCATCGACGTTTTGGATTTCACCGAAACAAATTCCAAGTTGAATTCCTAGAGAATAACTATCTATCTACTGATTTTTCTGCCAATGACTCATCGTGTCAAAATGTATTGAAATGGATTTACGACGGAAATGACGGTGGTCTTGCAGAACAAAATATAATGACGGAACCGTTGGATGGCATGAACTGAGCCAACGCAAGTTTTTCAATATGGGAATAATTGAGTTCTGGTCCAACTAGGCCTCGACTCAGGTAATAAATCATGTATTCTAAGAGTAAATCATCCTCCTGAACTAATACCATACCGATGGTCGACTCTGAAGCGGCCAAGTATAATAGGAAATATTTCTTATAATTGGGTGGTAGGAGAAGAAGGGCAGATATGAGGGCACTTTTCAATGTTGGGAAAGAGAGTTGAGTGGCTTCGTCCCAATGAAAAGGAATGTCCTTATTCAATAAATGCATAAAACCCTTTGTGATCTTGGCATAGTTTGTGATGAAATGCCGTAGAAAATTCACTTTTCCCTGCAGACTCTGAAGTTGTGGTATGGTGCACGAGGGAGGTAATTGAACTATTGCCTCAACCTTGAGAGGATCGACCATGATCCCTGTTGTCGAAACGATGAAACCTAACAAATGACCTGATGTGACGCAAAAACTACACTTATTTGGATTCAAGCAAATTCTATAGTAGCGACACCGTTCAAGGATAATTTGGAGGTGTTCTAGATGATCAACTCTCTTGCAATATCATGATGCTAAATCATCGATATAAGACTTGAATATGTGTTTGAGGTCGTGGAAAGAAAAAAAAAATAGCCCGTTGAAATGCAGCTCCAACATTTTTCAGACCAAAAGGCATTTTACGATAAGTGAATGTACCCCATGGACAGATGAAAGTGGTTTTTTGTTGGTCTTTGGGCTTGATTTGGATCTGATTGTATCCCAAAAAAACATCGATGAACGAAAAGGCCTCACTTCCTGCACATTCAATGACTATCTAGTCAATAAATGGTGTGGGGAAATTATCTTTTGGGTAGGCCTTTTTCAGATCATGGAAATACATGCATACATGAATCGTACCCTATTTTTTATTGACTAGCATGGGATTTGACATCCATGGAGTCAATTGGATGGGGTAGATGAAACCAAATTTAAGTAGTTTCTCTACTTCAACCTTGGTAGCTTCTAATTTCCTAGGATTCACTGGACGAAGCTTCTGCCAGACCGGTTTGACATCAGGATAAGTCATGATTTCATGTTCGACAATTTTTGGGTCTATGCCTGGCATTTCCTAGTAAGACCACGCAAAGATGTCGCTGAATTATTTAAATAAATCTGTGCAGATTTGAATCTCCTCAGGGGAGCAGTCTTCTCCATGATGCCAGGGGTTTTGGAGATGTTAATAGGTATCGTTTCGGCTATTGTTGCCATATTTCCTTCAGCGTAAACTGTGTGTCTTGCCAAAGGATTGATATGACAATCTTTATCTCCATTCATGGTCAGAGTGAATTCCCCTACTTCAATTTGTCTTAACTCTGAGAGGAAGTAAGATCTATGATGAAGATCATCCCAAGGTCTATTCAGACTAGTCATTGCCTCAATAATCACTTCATCTGAAAGAAATACTAAGTCTAAAGAATTTGTATTAGCAAGGGAACCTTGAGCCCAAATAGGCTCAAGCACCGTATCTAACTCTTGTGCTGGAGTCGGATCAGGGTGTTCAAAATCTTGTTGAATGAACGAGTATGCAACTTCTACCATGGACAAAGGCATGGCCATGTCATGATGCTCTATCCCTTCCATCGTAGTGGATGGGGAAGGAAGGGTCCACGGATCGTGAAAGTACGTCATGCGAAATGACGATATTTGAAAAACTTTTGCCTGAGGCTAGTTGGGGACAACCGTCATATAATGGACATTGCCCGTGAGAGGAAGGTAATCAAAAGTACCCATCAATGATGGGCACAAACCAACCCCTACATTGAAAATGCCAGGCTATGGGTTATCAATCATCGGGACCGTGGAGACTCTTGATGAAGGGTCAATATGGGAGAAGGATAACTGATCAATGGTCATAATACAACCCTCGTGAGGAAACAACAAGACCTAGAATACTATTGCAACCACTACTTGCATAGTGTAGGTCCAACTCTTGCCTAACAAAATATTGTAGTTGAGGGATGCATCGACCACTTCAACTTCGACACACACAGTTTTATCCCCTAACTGCATGGGGAAAGAGGGAATGATCCCATGTGGTCAGAAAGAACAACCATCAAAAGTTGTAAGTATAGTAGGTGAAGGAGAAAAAATGGGTTGGTCGATGGCCTTCCAAGATGCTAAAGAAATCATGCATGTCGAGGCACCCTCATCTACGACTGTATGGAAAACATTCCGGGTAAACGTTT
Source organism: Picea sitchensis (assembly GCA_010110895.2). Classification (NCBI taxonomy): domain Eukaryota; kingdom Viridiplantae; phylum Streptophyta; class Pinopsida; order Pinales; family Pinaceae; genus Picea; species Picea sitchensis. The sequence continues at coordinate 2,300 of SNQJ01S0181843.1, read as the reverse complement.
TCATGGTGTAGGCCACTACTATCTGAAAAGCGACATGGTAAGGAAGACGAGGTTTTAAGTCAGAGGTATCAAGCATGATCGTTCCTGGATTAGAAGTCTCGGCATAGCCTAAGGTAGCTAACATGGCCTTTCTTTGGGAAGGGCAACTCTGGAGGACTTCCAAAGAAGACATCGCACAAGGGGTTTGTGATAAATCCTCCACCACAGAGTAGATCTGGGTGACCCTTGCATTTGGGTTGTAAGAAGCTTTCTTGAACACACCTTTAGGGATGTGTGTCATTGTTTCGCCCAACGTCTTCTCAATTTGAAGAGGAAGAGGTGTTTTTTTGGCTTCTTTACCCTTCTTAGAGGTTCCTGGCTTTCCATAATCATGTGCTCTAGTCATTATATAGGCATCACCTTTCATCATATACACATTTGTGGACGAAGAATTAATTGAAGACGAAGGGGGTCCTTGACTTCCCCCTTCTGCGCTCGAGGAGGCTTCAGTTAGATTTTTCCTGTGTGGGAATGGATTCGTTAACATGATAGGTTGTTACTGTGCCAATAACTTCTGGGCCTCTGCAAGCTGAGGGCACTGATGGGTCGGGTGGTCTTCCTTGCAAAGATTACAAGGATACTTTGACTTCTTTTTTTTAGTGTCATCCCTGCTAGCATTATCAGTGGGTTTCTTATCCCCCTTACCCTTTTTCCATTGTTTCTTCTTTCCATTAGGCTACTGGGTGGCATTTGGGTTTGTCATTTGCACACTGTGTACATCCAAATTTTGGGTAGGGGGGGTAGTCGAACTAGTGGTTTGGCTGGCTGCTATCTGTTGTATCAACAATTGTTGCAACTGATTTGACAATGGATCAATGAGATTGGTTTGTACTGAACCAATAATTCCATTAGCATGTGGTCCATACCTTTCCCTGGTTTTGTCAAGGATTGACCTCAGCGCATCTAGAAAAATCTCTTAGAGTAAACTAGATTAAGAGTAAATTAGCTCTAGTTGTTGTGCTCTCATTATCGCGTCTTCCTCGGAAAACACTCCTGATGTTGCGACAACTTTAGATAACTGGGGTACCAAAGACTTAAGGAACCACTCTAGCAAGAATGTTGGTGGGACTAGCACTTTGATCAAACTCTTCTGGCATCTCCATTCTTGAATATGATCCAAGATATGGTCCTTCTTTGTCTGCTCGAATTTGGCCATCAATTTGGTGGCGGCATTGTATCTCACAGGTAATTGGAAATGGTTTAGGAAAGCCATTGCCAATTTGCTGAAGGAAGAGTATCATGAGCGGTCAAGCTCAATGTACCATTTCACAGCACTCCCTATGAGAGTGTGTTGAAACAATCGTAACTGAACAGATTTGTCTCTTAATGAGTTGGACCAGCACCATAAGTGGAAGGTAGTCACGTGATCACCAGGATCTTCGTTAGGCTTGGCCTCGAACTTTGGAATGTCCAAAGGCAACTTGGTTGGCATGGGAGGCCAACTCGGATCATGATAGATGGGGTCATTTAAGAGCCTTGTCAAATCTAAAAAGTGCAGGGTTTCCAGAAACGGTAGTTTGGGTTGTGGATTGTATCCAGAGAAAAAGGAGCTTGGGGTTTGACTGGCACTAGGTTACCATGAAAAGTTAGGTTGTTGGCTAGAGATCTGGTAATAACCATGACCATGAACAACGTACAGATTGGGCACTTTTTGAGACATCATCTGCTAATTCCCGTAATAAGATAGAAAGGGCTGAGCTTGCATCGCATTCCAAGGATTTTGGGAGGGTTTCCCCCTACCGATCCGACAGGAATAGGTGTTGGGCCTTGCCCGGGGTTCCACTGGGTATGGAAAGGGTTGCCCCTGATCAGAATCCCTGGCAAGGGGACTGGTCCTTGCCATGGATTCCAATATCCTTGTGAGGAAGGAATTTCTAAGTATGCCCCCTGTGCAAGAATAGTATCCTATACAGGATGTGGTTGTCCATAACCGAGGTTTCCCCCGACCGAAACGACAGCTGAAGAGAAAGCGTTGTTACCAAACATGTTGAACAAAGAGAAAGGTGTTGAACCAACTGACATATTATAAGGAGGGAGTGCTTGACTACCTTCTCCAAACAAGTTTATGTTAGGCCCAGTGGAGTGTTGAGGAACACCACTGAGCGAGGGGGATGAAGGGGGTATATGTTAAGAACCAAACATCAATATAGCATATAAAAACCTCAGGAAAAGTACTCAACACCTTGAAAAAGAGATAATTTCAGATAATAAGCCTCTTCGAGGGGGCAAACTCCTTTTACCCCACTTAAATGTTCAAGTAC
>SNQJ01S0181842.1:0-19215 GCA_010110895.2 Picea sitchensis | reverse complement strand
CAACAGTGAGTCACCCCCGAGCTGGGACTGAACTCCACCCAGGGTAAAGGGTTCCTATCCAGGCTAAGGATCATGGACAACGGGAAAGACTTCATCTCATGTGTTCACTCAACTAACAACTTACAGCCTCTCATTCCCCACATGCTTGCCCCACCCAAGGAAGTGTGCCCCTTTTCTGCTCAACAGTCCCTCGGCTGCCCCACTTCCCTTCCAGGGCTTCAACAACATGCCAGACCAGAAGTCTCAGAACGTTGTAGTTGCAGTTTAATACCTTTGGGAATCAATCCCCATCAATTCTCCCTTTTAGAGAACTGCTCACAGGACTAACAACTCGCTTCTTCAATCCCTCTCCAAGATAACCAGGTACCCCAACCAAAAAGGGTGCGGAAATAGGCTTCAGAATGGTGAAATGGATGTCTCAAGGATAATGGAATGTATGAGTGAAATGGTCATGGAATCATTGACTGGATAACTGAGTGTGTACAGGAATCACTGTGAACTCTTCATGAAAAGTGATGGTGAGAATGATGGTCCTCTGGTTGTTGGTAAGGTATCCACGAGAAAACTCCCAATCAGCTAAGTTCCCCCACAATATGAATGCATGTCCCCAACTTGAAACTTGTCATATCGAAAGTTACTTTTGTCCACTTGTCCCCAACTTTAGTACTTAGGATAGAATAATTATCCATACTTTATGTTTTAGGAAATATTAATATAATATTCCCTTGACTTTTGGCCCTCCATTTCCCTAATTGGTGAAGTTCAATCCCCCATCTATTTTATCGTGGTCGGTCTGCGTGTAGTGATGTATTTTATATTAATCACGAGTCATGTACAAAGTAGATGCATTGGCCCTTGACATCTAGGCGTTCCACCCTAATACCAAAACATAAGCATTACGGCTTATAATACTGGCTCACCAGCCTATAATTCATATCATATACATAAAGGTTTGTTGACCTTAATATTGCGTGCACTTTAGTTACTGCACGCGGTATCCGCTGACCTCAAGGTTGCGCGTTCTTTAGTTTCTACGCGCTATATCTTGCGATGTGCATATTACATCATTTTACTGCGTAGTTCATGCACACACTACGCCACATGATGTGCATTATCAAATGAGGTCAAAACAACTCACTAGCTTAAGTATATTTATATTACATTTACAATTGGGTTCAGTCGAGGGATATTACAACCTTACTGCATTGCTTAGCAGAGATTAAAGAAATAACAGTAGGCGGTGCTACCTCTGGTATCCTGTACAATTTTCTACCCGAAGTAATAATAACACTGCGGGGTCTAGACTCATACACAACATGATGCTTTCACAAATATGGTTGTCCTAAAAGAACATCACAAACTTCAAGGGGAGTAATATCACACAATACCTCATCTTTGAAAGACTTGATGCCATAGGGCAGATGACATTGTTCGTTGACACGGAGTTCTCTTCCTTGGTGAAGTCAGCCGATGGTGTAGGGATGCGGGTGCAGTGTCATTGGCAGTTCCATCCGCTTGACGAACTCTACCGAAATCAGGTTCTTCTAACTCCCGCTATGGACAATGAAATGAAGCGGAGCCCCCTTTACCCACATTTGCGAGTGAAAGAGGCATTCTCCTTCCTCGAGCTCTTCTCGTTTGCTTGGTCGGATTTTGGTGGTAGCGACAGTGGCACTAGGTTCAACATTGATAATTTGCTTCCCTCCTTCAAGATTTGATTCGGAATCAAAATCAGCCTCTGACTCAGAAGCCTTCAATTAGACCTTGGGTGACTTCTTGGAGCGACATTCTTCGGTGTTGTGCCAATGGATTTTATGGTACTCACACCATTTTCCCATGTCCTTTTTCGTCTTGTCATTGCCCTTCTTGTGTTGTGGCTTGGACTGGTTTCCCTGAGGGTGACCATCTCGAATTGGTCCCTTGTTGTGTGGGTTGGGGTTTCCTTTTTCCCGCTTCGGCTGTGAGGGGTTTGCAAATCCAACTTCTCACCATTTCTGCTCAATATTGACCATGTATCTATAAGTCGTGCCCAATGAGGTGATGTCTGTAAAATCCATTTATGTTTGAATGTATCTATGCAAACAATTGTGGTATTTGAGCACCAGATGACACTTAGAGTCTTTGATACCCAATTTGGTGTGCAGGGTATGGAAAATATTGGTGAAATATGGTATTGTCTAGTCCCTTTCTTGATGTAGGGTGGTCCATCTAGTGTACTGGTCTTCATATCTTCCAATAGGGTAGTATTGTTCTTTAATGGCGTCCCAGAAGGAATCCCATGTAGGGTCCACCACAAACATTGTAGATTCTTCTACGACCCTTTGCTCAGAGTAAGTATCCCACCAGTCTTTAACATGGAGAACGACCTTGAGGAGTGAAAAGTGATATTTTTCCTGTCGAAAAAATTGTGGATCAAAAAATACCCTTCGAGCAAATTGAACCATTTATCTACAAAATCCGCATCTATCATTCCTTCAAATAATGGAATATCAAAATTTACATGTACCTTGAAGGGGGTTGCATGGCCACTTGATGAAGATGCTTCTCCTATTGGGAGTCGTCGAAGGATCTGTGTGAAGTTGTCCATCATTTCATTCCTTTGTCACGCGAGGGCTTCCTCAAGAAACATTTTAATAGGATCTCCTGCTCCATCATCTTTCTTTTCATCCCCCATGGGTTGTTGTCGGGCTCGACGCGACCGATATTGCAATGGCTCAATTGGTTCGAGTCCCAACTCCTTGCACCCAAATCTTGTCGGGGACATGCACGAAGAAAAATAAATGAAGAGCAGACCGATCTGATACCACTGATCCAGATTTAGGAGCGGGACAAACTAATTGATAGACTGGATATAATAGACACAGAGGTATGAATAATAACACAGATATCCAGTGAACAATATCTTCTATTGACTAATGAAATAGGTTGAAACTGTAAAACTATAGAACTGAAACACTTGATCGAATGGTGGTAGCTATCTCTAAGAAGAGATGTGGCTGCTACGTGCATCCGTCTAAGAAGAATAATTACAATGAGGTTCCAGAGGCCTTTTTGATATTACTCATGAATTCGAAAACCCTAGACAGCCAAAAACCTAACCCTAGAAGGTGAAACGCCAAAAGTCATGTGGGCCCCTATGGGTAAGTTGGTACCTCAACTTTCTGGGGTCGTAACTTTTTCATATGACCTTCGTTTTAGACGCGTAATAGCCCATTGGAAAGGTCTTTCAGAGAGCTACACATTCCACTATCAAACTCTGACTCTGTCTACATTTTGTCTGTGGCGAGCTAAAAAAACAATGTTTAGGGCCCCAAAACGACCCTAGAAGTACAATAAGATGTGCTAACATGAAAACATACAAAATAAACCATTTGGATTAGGAGAGAGGCCACCAGTATCCACCTGGAGGATGTGTGGGGCTTTAGACATCACCAAAAGTGTAGAACCCACAATTACAAAGAAGTACATAAGAACGTGTTGAACAAAAATGGACAAGAGGAGCTAGTTGGAATAGGTGGGTGGCCACCAATATCCACCTGGATCAAGGATGGGAAAAAAACCATCCATTGCATCGTAACGAGAGATTACTGGAATAAGATCAGTAAGCAACCATTGAATGTTGGTTTTCCCATTTGGGTTTCCAAGATAAACACCATGCCTTTGTGTAAGGATTTCTCTGTGTTATGTCAAATGTTGTGTTAGTTTTGTACTTAATTGTTACATGTTCATTTCAATGGTGTGTGAAATGTTGCTCTTAGTTTTCTCAATGTGGTGTTTTGAATATGTTAAAACTTAATGGTGACAAATAAGAAAGGCCAATTTTATTTCTATTAGTTTAATTAAGAAAAGCATATTTTGTTATCAATTGGTCAATGACAACATCTTGTAATGCCCACGATTTATCTTACAATGGAATTTAAGATCTGTGTTTATTATCAATTGATTGTTGCACTTATATAACTAAGTTTCCAAATTGGTTCACAAAGAATATCAAAAACTTAAATCGCTTGAAGATCGTTAGTGGTTGGGAATCCCATACTCATCTCACTCGAATCCATTGTTGACACATTCCTCATTCGAGGGTCAAGAGGTGCTTGCAAAACTTGGTAGAGTTGAGAAAAGGTAGGTAGCTACAATCCCAACATGTTTTATTTTGTTGGTAAAAGAGAAATAATAGAGCATGGTGCTTGCAATGAAGCACATCAAGCATGATTTTTTTAATAGCAGGAAGGACAAGTCTTTCCCCCATAACTCCATGTTCATAGAGGAACCATAGTCCCAAAGGGACCAACCCAACAAAGGTGTACTTATGTTGGTTTTGGTTTTGGTTTTGATCTTATGAGAATCATACAGATATGACTCATGCATGGTGACCAAGGTTCTTTCATCAATATACACCTCCAGGTAATAATCAACAGTCTCTGTTTAATTCATTGCAATTTCTTGTCTAAGTCAGTTGCATCCTTGTATTGGGAGCATTATCAATGTTCAATTTGTCTTCCTTTGGCTAGTTATTGGGATACACACACAAGTTCACAATGGTATTTCATCACCAACCCAGAGTGATCGTTTGAAGGAATAGGTTAATAAACTAGCAGGGAATTGTAGTCGAATGACAAAGAAGAAAGTGGTTTGGGAAACACATGAATCAATTTTCTAATGGAAGAGACTATCCCGCAGAGGAGCATTTTACTTGTAGAGATTAAATCTAGTCATTGAGGAAATAAAAAAAGTTTGAGGAATCAACGAGTTGAAGAAGAAAATTGAATTTCCTATTGAGAAAGTCGACTTGGAAAAACAAGGATACTATTTAGTTAAGAGAATCTATTGGCCAAGAGAGGAATCAATATCCCCGTGGAGATTTGATTTTGAGGAACAAAACTCAACCGGGTTTTTGGTTGATGCAAGGATGGACATGCAAGTAACAATGAAATTCTTTGGGTATTTTTTCCAACAAAAATATTTATCATTTGGATATTTGAGGATTTTGATACAAGTTCTTTGGAAATAGTCTTGAAATTTTGCAAGAGCTTGGTATAGTTTATGATAGAAATTTTTGAACTATCGTGATTTCCAAAAACCAAAGGTGGCATCTCGATTCTCAACTCTATGCAGCATCACCCACAACCAATCTGTTCAGCGTATGCTACAACCATACTCCCTCTTTGTGTGCATTATCTGACAATTACTATTATGAGGAATGGTCCATTCATATAGACTAAATTGCCTCTAGAGATGAGCATGGTATCTCACTTGTAGCATCTTCTTTAGTGGAATGAATATTGAGAATTGGTATGTAATTTGTGGGTTCTGTGATTGAGCATAGATTGGTTCATTTCAAGTTCCATAGAGATGCAGAGCATTGTAAAAACACATTCCAACAATAGAAATTGCATAGCATAGGTGGTTTTATTGTTGCCTTGATAGGGTGTAATTTGTTCCCACCACTGGCACTTGCCTTGGACTTACAAATTCAACAAGCAAACCCATCCTTACATCCTATTGAAGAACAAGGAGTAGGAAAGTTTCATTTTAAATTGTGTTGTGCACAAAATCCCCAAAAATTAATTCTGAAAACAGAGCACTCAACATCATAACAAAATTAGAGACCTCACTTTGATTGACACATTGAGAATAGAGATTAATTACCATTGCATTTTCATATAGTTTCTTTTGTGCAAGTTACATGGAGAAAGGATCTAGTAATCAATATTGAGAAGAGGTTAGATTGAGAATAGAGGCCTTGTAGCCATTCCAAAAGCATATATCTTCCTATAGGACAAATAGATAGAGATCATAAATAAATTTATGCATCATGTTCGGGTTAGTGAAATGAGTGGGATATAACTCTGTCATTTATGGATTATATTGGTATCAAAGTAGTAAAATCCTTGACTATGACGCAACTTCAAAAACCTTGCAAACCTAGCATGGGTAAAGAAAATAGAGAGAGGTTGGAAGACCTACGGGCCAACAATTCTCAACTTCAAGAAGAGAACAAGAACTTGAAGGAACATTCCCATATGGCCAATTAGAGGATGGCAGAGATGGAGAAGAACCTTGTGAGTTTGACAAGATTGTTTCCATTGATAGAGAAGCAATTTTTTGTACACCAAGACTCCCTCAATGAAGTTATGGTAGATTGGTACAAGGGTAGAGTTCAACTTATACACTTGGGGGAGAAGGTCATCCAATTGGACAATTGGTAGGAGGATAGGTTCACTAATATGATGACTTAGTTGCAACAAGAGTTGGTAGAGAAGGAGAAGGAATTGGAAAAAGATACAAGAAATTGTTTAAGAGCATAGAGAAGCACTGCCACCTTCCATTTCCACTACCGAAGACAATGCCATGACCGAGACAACTCTGGTAATCTCACCTTACATAGACCTTTCTCAACATTACTTGGGTGATTTTGAAAATCATACCAGAGGTATTGGTTCCAAACTATTAAGACAAATGGGCTATGATGGTCAAGGGATAGGAAAAAGAAGACAAGGAATTCTAATCCCCATTGCATATGCATTGAGGGTAAAGCATGAAGGCCTAGGTTTAGATGGTGGAAATGAAAAGGACATGAAATCAAAGATCACATTTGTGAAGGAAAAGAACATGGCATAACTGGTTGTCTCATTAGAATAAAGAGAAAAAAATATATGAAGAAGGAAACACACTACCACTCCAGCCTCCTTGTGGCTAATTACAAAAGGGAAAAGATGAAGAAAGTGCATAACTCAACCTACATCAACACTTTGAAGAAGTGGCAATCCAATAAACTAGGGGAAAAATGCCATAGTGTTTTCAGTTGTTGGTACTTAGAGGCATGCTCATTCTATGGGAAGAAAGTCCATCATGATGCATCTTGTTGGGAGAAGCAAGTGACATGCAACAAGACTAAAATTATCCATAGGAAGAATAGGAAGAACAATTCCCTAATCCAACATCAAACTTAGAGGCACATGGTGAGGAGGAGTATGGAAAGAAATCCATGTAGAAAAAACAAGATTTTTTTCCACCACTGCCAGTTGAGTGGACATTGGAAATAAAAGTGTTGGTGACTTCATCAAGAGCTTCACCCTAGAAACTACACTTCACCAAGACAAGAGTGTTGAAAGTGAACCCTAACGGAGATAAAGAACTCATTTCATCTTCAACTCAAGGAGAAGACACTCTCCAAGGAGTGATAGTAGCACAAGAAGTCCATATCACCATTGAAGAAGACAATGGGTTGATTCCAACAACCAATGTCGCCCCATTCTAATTTCTACCTAAAATATTTTATTAAAACCCCTTCTTGGAGATGCATCAGAGACTAATGACCTTGCAGGGGGGTTCTTGAGAACTTCATAACAACCACCAAAATAAACAAAATGTTGGATGATGAATTGTGATTACACACAAAGGTTTTCATCCAAATGAAATTGTTGTGGAGATAGAGTGCTTATAATCATGTGCATGCACCAAAGAGTTGTTTCCATTCCAAGAAGGAAGAAGAAAACAACCACATATCCCCTTGTGAAACTTGCTAGGATCACACTGAACAAGAAGACCATAATTCAACTTGGCTTGATTGACTACCAAGATGGACCATCTCCAACTCTGAGATAGATGGGAATGAATGCAAATTGTAGAGTTTAGATCTAGAGATTGCTCAGTGTTGAGAGTCAGCGAGTAGTGACAATGTTTTTAATTTCCCTTATAAATTTGATGGAGAGTTCATATCACTGGGTCTTTTATTTGTAAACCTGGGGTCAATTAAGCTTGTGAGGCACCATGTGCAATATACACAAAGTGAGGCCTTGGATTGACTGATCATTAAGTGTATGCTCTATCAAATAACTCTATTTCTACTTCAGGAAATGGAAACCAAACAAGTCTATGCTAACTCAAACCCAAAATGGAATTGAAAGTATTTACTCGTCATAAAGAAAATTTATTACTCTTGATTCCATGCTTAGCTAATTGACACCCCCGATGTTGAAGTCATTAAGGACTCTCATGGAGTGAGATATGCCTCCAGAGAATGGAGCAACAAACTAAGAAGCTATAACAACACAAACGATTAATTAAAACACTATACAAAACTCAGAAAAAAACAATCTATATTAAAAGAAAGAGATCTCAAAAGAACTTTCTTCTACACCATCAAAACTCAGACTATGCTCTAAGAATCCTCTCCCCTCACAAAGTTTCTTACACAGGTATATAAATGGTTGATGTAGTGCCATATTTAGAATAGATAACAACATCTTAATAGTCTTTAAAGTATTTAAGAACAACCATACAAAATATCCCCTATTTCTTCAATGTTGAGAGAACAAGATGCCTCGGATCAGCCATTGGTTAATTATGTTCATGATCTGAAGGTCAAGCATGGTTGTGTTAGTTGGAGATGCTTGGATAGAAAGATAGAATCTTTCCCAATGCAAGTTGTGACCCCAAGAATTCTAGATTGTAGCGTTGAAAGTGGGTTTGGGTGTATAGATGCCCAAAACATGGTCCTAGAATCATGCTTTGTTCCCTGTCGACCCAACCATATATTTCATCATTTATTTACTTCCCCAAATGGTTATAATATTGAATTTGTGGCTCCTCCATTAATTCTTTGACTACATGCTTTGGATATATTCTAATGGCTGCTCTATGATCATTGGGTCTTTAAATCCGTGGAATATTTCATTAATGAATTTTCAAGTGGGGTTATCTCCCACAAATTATTCTGATGCAAATATTTTGGTGTTGGTTCCACGAACTCCTTTTGCAATGATGAGTTGAGGTTCCATAGTAGTAATAATAATTCTCTTCTATAGATTTGGATGCATTGCAACCTTAATTCATGATTTTTCATATTGGAGGCTTGGATTTAGAAGTTGAGCAACTTATCTCCTTAGTAGAACTTGAAAGGGAACCTCAAGCATATCAGCTAGAAAACGAGCAATATCAACTTGTAAACCTCAAAGAAATATCCCACAACAACTTGTCCATGTGTTAACCATTAATTCAAAAGTAAATATAGAATACACTACTTATCTCTGGTGTTAATTATAATCCTATGAAATACTTAAGAAATGAAATGGAAAATACTTTAAGCCTAAACCCCGCACATGAGAATTAAAATGGGATAATACAGGGTTATGGGTAAACAAAAAGGGATTAAAAATAAGAAAAAGAAGATGTCAAAAGATGGTAATTTGGTGACTCATCATCTCCCCTAAACTGAATATGTTTCATTCCCTCATGCAACCATGTACCTCTGTAACAACCAAGCTATAAGGACACGTGTTGATTGATGTCTCCTCTTTTTCTAATGCATACTAACCAAGATTGTTGTCAATTCCCTTCCAATTTCATTTACTATCCAACTAAAAAATGATGCCAATAAAACACATCAATTTCTTGCCCAAGAATATCTTGAAATCCCTTCAAATAATGGTTGATCCATTTTAAAAACAAATCCTAGAACTTTTTAGAGGTATTGTGTGGTTTCAAGAGTGATCTATGGAAAATATACCTCCAAAAACAACATCTATGGCAATCGACTACATGCCTAATTCCATAGCAAGCTGATATAGGCCTGATTGAATATAAACCTGATAAACAACAAATTTATCATAGATTGTAATATGGGTTTTTGAGAAATTTTATAGGAATACCATTTATAATTAATTGCTTTTCCTCACCAAAACTCGTGAACACCCAGTTCATAGATTCTGATATATAATAAAATCAACATATGGGATTTACATAAAAATATTAGTTTGAATAATTGAATCATTAAAATGAAAAATAATTACCATGAACCTTTTTGTCCTTGGTTGCTTGGTCCCATATATAATTTCCTCTTATGATAGAGATTCCCTTATTGTCTTAAAGAGGTTTCTAATGGCTTCCATTTTTCAACATGAGAATTTATGGCTAGCATCAAATGTTTCATTGACTATTGATTTTGGTATCCTAGCAAGCAAGACCACTTGCAGACCATATTTTTTAGGAGAGGCACTAGAGCTTATCTTGTAAAAAATACAAGCTCAATATCTTCATTTTGTTGTTGTTGCAAATTGCATGAGAGACACGAGGATGTTGTGTATGGCCTGTGACTTGAGAGTCATATTTTTCTCATCAACAGATCTTTCATACATGTCTCTGCACCATTTATAGACAAAAGGTTTGGTGGACTGAATGTCAACAAGCACAATATCACCTTTGTATCTTGTTACAGGGACACCATCAATACTATTAAAGGAACAATAAAGGAACAACAAATCCACATCTCTAAGTATCAATTCATAAATAACATCCATTGCATATTAGATGACTCTCCAAAACAAAATTTTGTCTATGATATCCTATTAAAGTGTAGCGTTAGACACCAATAATTGTCATAAATTCTTTATTCAATTTCTTGGTAATCTTTCCACACTGATCTTGAAAGAGTATGACTTTCATCCTCTACCATCCATGTTATTTTATAAATAATTGGACCAGTCATTGATGATGGAAGTGGCTTCCATCAAGAAATGATGCATTGGGTGGCTGAAAAATGTTCTGAGTACAAACTTATATTTCCTTGGTCAGAATACCGTTGATGAGAAAATGGAGATGGTGGATTTGGTTAACTACTATCATCATGAATTGGGGTCCCAGTTGTAACTGAATCTCTATGTAAAAAGGACTAATATTGAGCATTCATCAATTCAAATGATGGATGACTAGGTGTTCCATAGCTTGTGTTCAACTATTTTAGTTTTAGAATGACTCCAGATATGCTCACTTCCTAGGAACCTTCAGAACGTGTTCATAGAACTGTGATGGAAGTACCAAGAACAATGTGGTTCTTTCACTTAGTTTTTCAACTGCGTGTTGCTTCTCCCCAAGATAGTACATGAAATCATTGTAAGGAATAATGCCTGGGTCATTTTTTTGGAATGAAGAAAACCACCACAACATTGCTTGCTTGATAGAAATGCTTACTACAATTGCAAATATAGGAATAATAACATATTTGTATTCCAAATCCAACCCAAATATAACATTATTTTCTGCTCAGTGTAGTACTCAGTGAAAAAACCAATAACAAGGCCAACCCACAAACCTATAGCAACACAAAAAAAAAAAACTACTAGTTATTTACAACCTTATGGGCACCGAAATTGAAGATGGTGAAGGATGAAGGAAATGCAACTAAACTTACAACAAAAAATGCCAATTATTAGAAACAATACTTCTATAAGGTGACTATTTGATGATATCACCCAAGGTATGAAAGTCAGTTTTTTGGTAGATACAAATCTGGTAACATAGAGCTAAAATAAAGTTTGTTTGTGAATCCCATGCTAGAACCCTGTCAAGCATGCACTAGATCAATTTTTTTTTTTAAAAGAGGAATTTCTCTTATCAACTGCACAAATTCCCTTTCATATATGAATACAAGTATTGTCTCCATCCAAATCCTTGGATGCTAAAGGTAAACCACAATCTAGGGTTTTAAGGCCTCAAACCTCAGTAAGGCATTTGAATAAGTCATCAAGAGCTACCGTAAAATGCTAGTTTAGGAACCCTGTCATACAATATTATTTAGGACTGAAAACATTATGTATGAGTTGTTGTCACTAATCATTATAGCCTTGATCAACGAGGATATTCATCCTCTCAACACATTTCAAATTTCTCCTTGTGCTTGATATGACATATGAAATAAGTAATGGGTCAGACCTAAGAAATTTTAGGTATAGTTCAACCTTGATTTAAACTTTTCTTGGGTACTCCAATCAATATCCAAAAAGAAGATTACATTTTTTTTTATTGATGGTGAAGAAGGGTGTGAAATTTGCCTCATAAGGTCCATGTGCAAATGCAATCCCCCTTACCGATCAAAACAAGTGCTTCCAACAAAACACCATAGGGTCCCCCAAAAGGAATATAAATATGAACAAATGTATCCATAATCAATTATATAAGAACCAAATCATATATCATTATTGTGAAGTGTTTTTTAACTCATGGAAGCTTGATGTGGACCAATACATGCGTCAATGAACTATTGAAATGAATCAAGTGAATCACACTAAGAACCAAATCATATATCATCATTGTGAAGTGTTTTTTAACTCGTGGAAGCTTGATGTGGACCATGCATCAATGAACTATTGAAATGAATCAAGTGAATCACACTTATAAAGGTGTTTTCTTTCATGTTGTATATCAACATGATTATATGTAGGAATGGATTCTACATTAGCTTATTCTATTGTAGGTTCTTGTGGAGAAACATATTCCTCATTTATGATAATTTCCAGGCTATCTTGTCCAAGTTAGTTTCTTCTTTTTTTGTTGTTGGTTCTTGTGGAGCAACAACAATGTATTCTTTTGATCTTGTTGCTGGTTCTTGTATGGAAACAACACAACATTCTATTGTTGGTTCTTGTGGAGAAACAATAAGGATTCTTGATGCCATTTCTTTTGTAGCATCATTGATTCTTGATGTAGTATCACTAGTGTCTTTAGGTTTGAACAAATTGTATTCCTTCTCATTTTGGATATTTAGGGAGGTGTTAGAATTGTGGAAGTAGAGTAATATGATGTCATGGTTCAACTAGAGTGATGAAGGTTTTGGATTTGAATAAGGGTAGGGATGTGGTCATGAAAGGTAAAGGTGATGGTGTCCCTCCCCCAAACTGAAGACTTTTTCTTTCCTAAAAAAATTAGCAAGTGATAAGGAAGTGGGACAAAAAAAAGGCTTAAGTGGTTTTCCAAATACAAATCTAGAGTATTCCATGAATCTGATAAACAAATAGAAAGAAGAAGCATACCTATACCTACCTAAGAAGTCCATTAAATTTGCAGCAAGTATATGATCTTCTATAGCAAGTTCTTCACAATTTCCCATGGAAAAAACATCTGGGAGAATTTGTGCCAAGGACTATTAGCAAAATTTCCTCCTACTTCTGAGATATCTTCATTGAAGCTTTGAGGGAAGAATACTTCTACATCAACTCATTCTACTACAGGTTCTTGTGGCGTAGTGGTTTTTTCCTCTTGGGGAATTTCTTCAATTGATTTCTTCACTGTTGGTTATTTTGTGGAAACATTAGGGCCTTCTAAGGTTGGTTATTGTGTGACAACCTCAGGGCTAGTAGGTGTTGGTTCTTGTGTGACAACGCATATTTCTTCAGCAATCCTATAGTTAGTTCTTGTGTAACAACCACAGGGATTATTGGTACTGGTTCTTATGTAACAAAAACAATATCATCCTCAGAAATTTGTTATTTTTGTATCTTTTGTAGCAAGGGTGGATTTGTGAAGCACTACTAAGAATAGAACCATACTACAAGATTTGTAGCACATTGTTGAATGCTTGGAAATGAAGGAAGTGTTCTAGAACAAATTAGTAGTAGGAAGGTAGAAAAATAAACCTCTTATGGATTGGTATTAGTAGGCTCTTAGGAATATTTATTTGAGCACTATTGAAACTAGAAAGGTAGCTCAACCTTGTAAGTGGGCCAAGTTACTTTATTGGGTGGGTTAGGAGTGGGTGGACCAAAAAGTTATGGAGGCCTTGTGGAGGAAAGAAATAGGTTGAAGTTGTGATGTGATAGCAGTTGTTATAGAAAGAATAATTTGAGGAAAACATTGGATTTTAAGGTCAACCACATAAGCAAAGGAGGATTTATAAACTTCAACAAGCAATTATTTCTGAGCTAAGAAGAAGAAAATGCATGGGTGTATCGTAGTACTAGTAAATGAGTATGATGAACATTAGGTATTCTTGAAGGTTTCTATATAAATGGTATTGTTGATGTAACAATTAGACTTGAATTCAACAACATTGGTCTTCATGTGATATTCAAAGAAATTCTTTGTTTGTCTTGTTTTCTATCCATTTGCAACTTCTATGAAAAAGTATTGTTGTTGTCGATCAACAGTTGGAACACCTCGGTGGCAAGATCCTAGGAACTTGAACTTAGAACATGGCTTAGGAAAGTAATAAACATCACATGATGTTGCACTTTCTTGGTTTGGATGTCTATATTACATGCTCTTGTTCACAAAAATATGGTCTTCAAAATCACTCGCTCATGGAGTGACCTTCTTGATCCTTCCTTGACTTGCAAGAAAAACTAACATTTTGTCTGCAACAAAAGTTAATATTATGGATGGAAATAGATATCAGTACTTTCTTCCTCCAATAAACATCAAGAATGATTACAAGGAATGCATATAAAATATATCTCTTAAAGGATTCATTGAAAAAAATTCATTGTTACCCACTGAGGAGTGGTGGCCAGCCTAGACTACCTGACATTGTTTCAATGATAAATATTTCATTTTATGTCCAATTGATCTGAAAAATAATTAGACGCTAATAATTTTAAATATACATAATCATCTACTTGATCTTTGAAATAAAATGATTGCTTGACGATTTTCCAAATTACACGTGAAATACTTATCTAGCCAGTTCCACTTTAATGATAAATGAATTACAAATAAATGAACTTGAATGAACAACAATAATAAAATCACATACACAAGTTGGAGAAAACGGAGTTCACCCAGATTGGGCTACCTCTCCAGGTCCACTTATAATATAGACTTATTTTATTAATGCTTAAATGCTTGCGCTTTACCATGAAATTTTTACATGTTGATCAAATGAAGAAACAAAGTGCAGTGTTGGATTCCTAACAAAAAATTTGAAAAATTGATATATAATACTTGAAATTTTGTCAAGGTGACCCCCAACACACTTTACGGTGTAGCCTCGTACCCTTTGTACTCTTGGAATGCTTTATGAGACTCAAATCTATGCATAAATGATCTTTTTTCTTCTTCCTTGGGGTGCACACCATTTAATAGGGATCCCCTCTAACCAAGTCCCAAAACTTTAGGATAGGTTTAATTATGATTTGGTTGATTTCATAACCTAATTTTCACTATAGGCGAATTGGTTATGGTAAAGTTGTTAAGTCGTTTGCATGGTTGGGGTCGTGGGTTCCATTCCCACTGAACACAATTTTTTTTTTAACTATATATAACATGCATATAGTTCAATGGTTAGAACCACCCACAACTTTGGAAAATGGTTATAACATGTATATATACTATATATACCATATAGTATATGGTTACAACTAACCCCCACAAAAATCTTTGGAACGATTTGTTGAGCACTCAACACACCCTAAAAAGTCTATGCCCCATTTCTACTTTTTGGGTACCACTTGATCTTTTGCACTGTCTGTTTCCACTTCAGTATGAAACTGTTGCATGTTCTTATATTTTATGTTTTCATGTTTGAATTGTTTAAAGTCTGCTTGAACATATAAAGAATCATCTTAACTTTAAAAGGGACTTAACAACTACTTAAGAAATCAACAGTCTAAATTTTTCTCCAACATGCTCAGGAAATTCAGCATCAAGAAAGGTTAAAAGTGATGAAAATCGCTTGAGAAGTTTGAAATAGCCGAGCGTCGATATTCATCGACATCGGTAGAAGGATGTTTTTCTCGTCCCCATGAATAAACTC
The DNA here is from genome assembly GCA_010110895.2 of Picea sitchensis. Taxonomy (NCBI): domain Eukaryota; kingdom Viridiplantae; phylum Streptophyta; class Pinopsida; order Pinales; family Pinaceae; genus Picea; species Picea sitchensis. The sequence continues at coordinate 3,689 of SNQJ01S0181842.1, read as the reverse complement.
CACTAAAGATATTGTCGAAGACCGATCCGTTCGGCTTCGACAGAAAAACGAAAGAGTAAGCGTCACATAAGTAAAGGAATAATATCATCGATCGATGACCCCCGAAACGTTCTTGGCATCGGAAAACTATGAAGATGGTAACCTACCAAGAAGATACGCACTTAAAATTTTAACGATCACCGATACCATCGGCGTTGGAAGTGTTCACCGGAATTATATCAATGGAAATATACGCAAGGATAGTAGCCGATCCCTGATCTGTACACCAGAGAGATGCAACGTGATGAGACTTTTTAGCCCTTAGATAGGTTAGGTACGACGCATTTAAAATGTTATTTAATTCGTGGATCATGCATTAGTTTCTTTTCCGTGTGCAAATAAACAGGGACTGTTTAAGCCTTCCGATACAGAGCATCTCCCTCCGTGCCTCCATCGTCAACCGGTTAGAATTTATTTGCAGAGATTCGACGACAGTTTTTTTTTAATTGCATTCATTACTCATATTAACTGATTGATACGACTGATAGGATATATCCTTCTATATTCTCTTAAGTCATTTTGTATGATCCTATTCTACGCGGCAAGGAGATTAGAACACACATAAGAGCAAGGATAACAATCCGAAGAAGGCTCCCAAGGGTCAGTAAGTATTAAACAACAATCGTAGCGAGCATTACAGGTATGTATGGGCTTATGGTGTTTTTTTCGGATTCATTTCATATGTTTCAACCCAATGCTACTCTGTACGCATGTTTAAAAGACCATTTAAATTGCAGGAACAATGCCTCCGAAGAAACCCACCACCAGGAAATCCCCAAGAGCGCCAAAGCTGCAAGAACCAAAAACAGGAGAGGGATCCTCCCCAACAGTTGCAAGGCAATTAGAATTCGCTCCAAAATTGGTGCCCATCATTAAGACGACCACCAAGAAGGTCTTCGTCCAACCCCCGACCTTCGGAGACACATATGCGAACATTGGGACCAAAACAACATTCCCTCACTGGAAGAATTGTTTAAGAAAATCAAGAAGGAAGAACTCCTCAAGTATACCCCACACAACGATCCTGATACAAGAAGACTCGATGAAAATCTCCTTCCAAATATCCATAGGGCATATCTACACATGGTGGCAATCTAGACTCCGGTGTTTCCTTGCATTGAGCTCCTAAAGTAGCTCATTGACCACATTGATGCACAAAAATGTTTGATTAATTACGATAATGACGAGTGTGTCAGGGTTTTCTTTCCATCACAGGTTCAGAGTTACTACAAGATCAGGGAGCCGGAGGAGAAGCTGAGCACCGATTTTGTTGTAATTTTCTATGCAGCACACGACACCAACAAAATCATGACATCGTGGTGGAGGGAAGACAAAAAATTCACGAACTGGACTTCTGGATGGTATTCGACGACCAATCTAAGGAAACCATACATATACCTGATGGATCTTCTCTACAGGTTGCATGGGGAGAAAGATTTCTCCCGGTTTTCAGAGGCTTGGATGCCCCTAGCTTATACGATATCCATTTCACGCACAAGCTTCAATTGGGGTGCCATCATCTCCAAACAGCTGAGCACTTGCATACGACAAGCCCAGACACTGAAAGAGGGAGAAACCCTATCCTTCTACATGGCCTCGTACTTGTTGGATGTCATCTGCGCCAGGATTTTTTTCTCTAGAATAAACCTAAACTGGCACTCCTCTGAGATCTCGGTCCATGTACACTTCAACATTCTATGGGAAAATAGGTACAAGAAATCTTATTCTCTCATATGTGACCATTTTATTGCACGCATTTATTTTTTGTTGTTCAAGAAAGAGTTCCCAAGGCTGTTGGATGAAGCAAAAAATGTTATATCGAAAGTAGGTCATTGGTATCTAGATGAGTGCTAAACCTACATCAGGGTTTTCGGTGCCACAGGGGCACCCCATTTGTTACCTATATATGTCCCCGATTGACTAGTGTTAGGGGAAAGTTGCTATCAGACCATTCTGCAAGGTTATAAAGCCACTTTAGTAAAGGACAATAAGTGGGCCTTCATACCTTATGGGTTTCATATTGGATTCTACATGGTCAAAGACATAGTGCATGCTAAGAAAGAAGGGCTAAGTCAATTGGAATTCCAGTTCCAAACTGGTCGTTTTCGCAAGCATGATCACAAAGGTCTCGTCCTAAAACACGCATCACGGGTATCATCATGTTGGCCCTATGCCCATGAATGGTTTGAAGATGAAATTTTCACCTAAAACACTCAAGACTAGAATGAGATGGCGACAAGGATGGCTGATCCCGGAACAACCTGGTTCAAGGCCATGAGTTGGGAAGAAAAAGTGATGTCCTTGGAGAAAGCAATTCTTAGGACCCGAGAAGGGACGATAGTATCGGAACCGGGAGAAGCAGTGGGTGACCCCCAAGAAGCCATCATAGTGGCATAAGTTTATCAGGAATCACCAGTACAAATCGGGGATTCCCCCAAGGTTCAAGTTGAACAGGGGATGGGGGGACTTCTATGGCAGTAGGCCCAACTGCTAATGAAGAAGATGTAGGATAACCCAGACCTCATCATAACACCTAGGGTTCCAACTAATATCTGAGAAGGAGGCCCTACAGAGCCAGGCGACCCCAATTTCACAAACCTTGGTAACATCAATGGGTTGGATGGCTCGGAATCCACTGCATCACCAACAAGGTTGTTGGTAGGCAGGATGAATAAACCAGAGACAGGTAGGGTGTCGGTAGGAACACGCACGTCTAATCCTCTAATAAAGCTTATAAATATATATAGTGATGATGAGAGCCCAGAGTCATCCCATGACACCCTTGTGCGTGTCCAAGAGGAAAAGGGTTCTAAGAAGACTTCTTCCCTGGAGCCTGAAGTTCAAACAAAAGAGTTCCCGCTAAAGGAAACATAAGTTGAAAGTGGCCTCGAAACAAAGGGACCCAATACATAGCATACTGAATCAGGTCTAAAGGAAAAGCCCGAACCGGAGGAGCCGAAGAATAATCCCCGCAAAAGTAAATCAACAATTCTGCAGCCAATGAGCAAGTAAGTAACGCGTATGTACCCAATGTCTTTATTCTTCCCAATACTCAAATCCCTGATGAGCGACAAGTAGAGGTCGGGCCTACGAGGCACAACGAGGAAGTTCAAGAGCCCAATCTTGAACAAGTATACACCACTGACAACCTGGGAAACACGCTCACGTGGGGTGATCGACAGATACCAGAGTTGGTAGAGGAGGTAGAAGATATCTATGTCATCTCCTAAGATCAAAAGAGAAAGGCCATCATTCAAAGGATGACAAAGAGAAGAAGGATCACGTTGGATCAGTCCATCTTGGTTACTACAGAGGAGAACTTGATCAACACAACAGACGCCCGAACATCTGAACTTTTCGGCGTGGGAAAGGAACTCTCGGATGCCACCCTAGATAGGGCCAAGAGAGACAAAAAGGAATTAATCGCTACCCTAAAGGAGCTAGAACACTTGCATCACTTGGAAGAATACTATAAAGGCACCACACAGACTACCGTGTACTTGAAAAGTGAGTTCAAAGAAGTTTACAATGAATTCAAGAAAGAACGACACATGTTAATGGAGAAAATAAATGAGTTCCAGGAGGACACTCTCATGGCACTCGAGACATGCAAGGATATGGAGAAATTGTACGAAAGGACGCAACAAGCG
>SNQJ01S0181841.1:0-19215 GCA_010110895.2 Picea sitchensis | reverse complement strand
TCATCTTGTACTTGAACATTTAAGTGGGGTAAAAGGAGGTTTCCCCCTCAAAGAGGCTTATTATCTGAAATTATCTCTTTTTCAAGGCGTTGAGTACTTTTCCTGAGGTTTTTCTATGTTATATTGATGTTTGGTTCTTAACAAACACCATTTCTCCTCGAACCATCCTGCAAGTTTCCTTTTCAAATATTGTTTTTATCCCTACATCGTCCATTTTGCTTACATAAATCAAATTTTTGGTCAAACTTGGGGTGTACAGAACTCCATGTATTGTTCTAATCCTTCCTTATATGAGTCACGTCTTGAATTTTTCCCGTCATATGATTCTGGTTGTCAAGTCATCACCTAGGAAAACATTACCTCCATCATACCTTTCATATTCACAGAACCACTCCCTATGGGGATTCATATGAAAGGATGCACCTGAGACAACCAAAAATTTCTCATGATCTGTGTAAATCACTCCCTATGGGGAGTCACATGAAATGATGCACATGAGTCCTCTATTATATCTAGGACCTTCTCCTCAACTTCTTGATCCAACATTGAAGGCTCATATAGTTTCACATTCTCCACATTGACTACTTAGTAAATGCACATATATGGGGATAAACTGAGTTTGTAGGAATTAACACGAAGCTTCCCCAATACCTCAAAAGGGTCATACCACAAATCCTTGATATTCTTAATATGAGCATCTATCCTTTTTCTATTAAACTACAACCATAATTTGTCTCCCACCTTGAATGATTTTTTAGTTTTGTGTTGATCATGTTTGGTTTTGTACTGTTCTTGTGACTTCTTTGGCATGTCCTATACTTCCAATTAGATCTACCTAATTGTAACATTCATTTCTATTGAAAACATTTTATATTGACTTAATCTTTAAGGACACCTGCAAGCAATTGATTGGGTTATGATACATCATGATTATGCTTTGTTGATGGGTTATGTTATGATGTCATTATCATTATATGTTAATTTATGGATGCATATATGTATTGAAAAAAATTATTGATGATTTTCCCTGAGTGTGGATGATACATGACAGATTGACGATGATGATGATGGCATCAAAAAACTTCCTTGAACTCAATATTGAGTCATCGAGTGAATTTGTAATTTGTTTGAGCATTTGATTTACACACATGTTATTTGCATGATGCTTTCATTATGGATGTAATGTATATGGGTTATTGGCAGTGTTCTTGTCAGTGGAAGCAGGCTTGGTGACACTTTATAATATGAATCACATAAGGAGTAAAGGGTTCATGCACAGCCTACTAGAACTCCTGCCATGAAATGAACTATAGGTTAAGGATTACCTAGTTTGATAGGTCCATGATGTCATGAGAACTGACTGAGACAGTCACTCACGAGGAATTCTAAGGGGCGCACAATAAGGAATAATCCTTATTCCTTATAATCCCTTAATCTCTCACAAAGTCGATCGAGTGGAGTGTTGACTCCAATTGTCGAAAAAACTTCCAAAACTAGTCAAAGGTGAATGGAACCCTTGGAGGATGGAGGTGTGTCTTCAAAGGAATGTCACATGATTAAATTGCGAATCAATAAAATTTAGATGGCCTAGAAAATATAATAAAATGTTAAGACCATGTTAGAGAATATTATTTAATTAATTATTAGATTACAAACTAAGAAACATAACAGAAGTCTAATCCTAATTCTAAGCCTTAATCTAAGGCTAAGTCTAAATAAGATACTAAATGAACTATTAAACAAGTTAAGGGATTGGAGATATAATCAAACTCTAAGAAAAGAGGAAATGAGAATCAAAAGTTAGATAGATTCACATGTGTGCATGAAAATAGATTTTTAAATAAAAGAAAATAAAACAAGAGAGAATAGGTTGTCCACATAGAAGACCATCCTGAGTTAGTCCACCACTAATCCTAACTAAAAGAAGACTCATAATCAGACTCAAAATAAGATTTAGTTAGGGAACACAAATTAAATGAGGGATCGGGGAACTAACGGACAACTAAGAGCAAAAATAGGAACAAATTGGTGAATGTCAGGGAAAATTCCTAAATAAATAAAATAAAAAGGAAAATTACATGTGCAACTTGGGGAGAATGTGACACATGTAGTGGGTGAATAATCTTCTAATTAAATTATTAAGAATTAAATTATTTGTGCATGAGGACATGTGTCATTAGGGATTTTTCTATAAAAGAAATGAGAGAAATGGAAAGGGGATGTCACTTTTGGTTAGCCGTTTTATGCTGCAAAAATTTGTCTTGATTAAGTTTTACTTGTGAGAGTTGGGTTCCAATAAAATAAACATATAGGAGCCAACGACATCCAAAACCCTAACCCAATGACTTGGATTAGTCAACAACCCTAATTCCTTAACTAGAAATAGAAAACCATCAGAAAAAACCATGTGCCGAAAAACCTTCCAACAATGGACATGAAAATCGAGGTGACATAAAAAACAAGGAAGAAATGCAACACATTTCTTGAGGGAAAAAAAAAATTCGGGGGCGTTGGACCCCTCAAACCCCCATGTGTGCCCAACACAACATAGAATAAACTATATCTAATCGTGAAAAGAATATAAAACATACCCTGCATTCTCCCACTTCTTGTTTTATTTTAATATAGGGGGTTATAGGCTTACATAGCCAATAACCCAGGGCAACAATGCCCATGGATCCCCTACACCAAGAGAACTTTGCAGTGTTCACAGATTTTGTTAATGAATCTACAACATTATTCAAAGTGTCCACCTTCATCAGAAACACTTTCTTTTCTTCAAGCATGTCTCTCACAAAGTGATATTGAATATCAATATGCTTTTTCTTTGAATGATAAGTCAGATTCTTCTCTAAAAACATTGCACTCTGACTGTCACAATATATCCTTACAACTTGTTTTACCAACCCAATACCTTAACACAATATTTTTAACCATAATTCATCCTTACTTTCATGAGTGGCTGCCATGTATTCAGTTTTTGTAGTTGAAAGTGCCACTACAACCTATCTTTTTCTCATCAAACTAATTGCTCCTCCAAACAGGTTAAATACATACCCGCTTGTAGATCTCCTATGATCCATATCTCTAGCCCATTCTGCATCCACAAAGACATGTGTTTTCAACACTTTGTCCAATCCTTGTATTCCTTGGTAGCACAATCCATAGCTAACAGTGCCATGCAAAAACATGAAAACCTTTTTTGCTGATGTCCAATGCTCCTTCCCTAATTTTGACATATACCTACTCAAAACTCCCACTGCATGTGCAATGTTCGGTCTAGTAAAAACCATTGCATACATCAAACTTCCAACTACACTCTCATATGGAACACGAGACATATCCTCCTCCTCTTCCTATATCTTGGGACACTAATTTGCAAACAACTTTACATCAACAGGAATAGCGACCTTGATCAATTTACATTCCTGCCTATTAAACCTTTGCAATATTGTATTGACACATTTTCTTTTATTTAACCATAGTTTCTCCTTTTTCTGATCTCTTTTAATTTCCATTCCCAAAAAGAAATTTGAAGCATCGATATCCTTCATGTCAAATTTAAAGGACAACTGAGTTCTCACATTCTGGATAATCTCCTAGTTGTTTCCTATCAGCAACATGCCATCCACATATAAGACCAAATAAATCAAATGATCACCAATTAATTTAAAATACACATAGTGATCCTCTTTGCTTCTTGTGAAGACAAGTCTCAGCACATAAATATCAATTTTTTGATACCAGATCCTTGATTATTGTTTTAAACCATATAGGGACTTCTTCAACTTGCATACCAACTCCTTATTTCCCTTCACAACAAAGCATTATGGTTGATTTATATAGATTTCTTCTTCTAGATCCCCATGTAGGAATGTTGTCTTCACATCCATCTGTTCTACCTCAAAATCTAATGCAACAGTGACAGATAATAGAAATCGTATAGAAGCTAACTTGGAAACATGAGAAAAAATCTTACCAAAATCAATTCCCTTGACCTGGGAATAACCCTTTGCTACTAATCAAGCTTTGTATTTCTCCACTTTTCCTTCTACATTTAGATTCTTTTTAAATACCCATTTTCTACAAATAGGATTTCTTCAAGTCGAAAATTAAACTAGATCCCAAGCCTCATTCTTGTCCAAAGTTTCCATTTCTTCATCCATGGCCTTTTTCCAAAGATTTACATCCTCTGAATCCACTTCCTCCCTGACAGTTCTAGGACCATCATCAGTAATATAAAAAAATAAATTTGAATGGAAATCAGATGGAGTATACATTTCCAGTAGCATTTTTTCTCGAACCAGTTTTCACAATAGTGAAGTATGAGAATCTTCTTCTTCTTATTCTTGTTCTTCTATAGAGTCTGATTCATCATCCTTTAAATCAAACTCTATTTTCTCTAGTTCTCCCTTACTTGGTAGGACTTCTTGTTTAACAACATCATTCATTTCTCTAAATACCATATCTCGGTTATACACAACCTTCTTAGTTTATGGGTTCCAAATATTATAACCTTTGATACCATTTTATAACAAATAAAGATACACTTTTCAGTCTTCTTGTCTAGCTTACTCTTGTTTTCCTTTGGAAAATGATCATAGGCCTCACTGCCAAATACCTTGAGATGTGTAAGAGAAGGTTTATTACTATTCCATACCTCTTGTGGAGTCTTGTCATCCAAAGATGATGAGGGTGATATGTTGACCAGGTAACATGCATTGCCCACTGCCTCTACCCAGAATTATTTCCCTAACCTGACACCACTAAGGATGCACCTTGATTTTTCCATCAACGTCATGTTCATCCTTTATTAAACTCCATTCTTCGGAGGTGTATATGGAGTATTCTTCTGCCTTGACCTACTTCACTTCTTACAGAATTCTTCAAATTCATTCCCGTGGAACTCTCCGCTATTATCTATCTTCAACACCTTAATTATTTTTTCTGTTTGATTCTCAATAAGAGCCTTGAACTTTTTAAACATGTGAAAGACTTCATATCTCTTCCTGAGGAAATATATCCAAGTATTCCTCGAGAAGTCATCTATAAATGAGACATAGTACACATATTTTTCCAATGATGGAACTGACACATTTCCAAACACATAATTGTGAACTAGTTGTAAAATTTCTTCTACCCTCGTTGCACCAACGGGGAATCTTACCTGATTCATCTTCCCATATACAAAATTTTCATAGAAATCAAAATATAGAGAGAAGTTAGACATACCTTCAAACATATCTTTACCATGTAGTAGTCCAACACCCTTCTCTATGATATTCCCTGGTCTTTGATGCTAGAGAATAACCTTTTCTCGAGAGATTGTAGGAGTTATTTCTTCTTCAACTCCAATATCAAGAACAATGAAACTATTACACCCATCACTAATACTTCTTCCTCGCAGCTTATACATAGTTCCAAACCGAACTCCCTTCAACAACACCATTTCTCCTCAAAGCATCCTGCAAGCTTCCTTTTCAAATATTATTTTTACCCCTGCATCGTCCATTTTGCTTACATAAATTGAATTTTTGGTCAAACCTGGGATGTGTATAACTCCATGTATTGTTTTACTCCTTCCATATATGAGCCACATCTTGAATTTTTCCCGTCATATGATTTTGGTTGTCGAGTCATCACCTAGGAAAACATTACCTCCATCATACCTTTCATATTCATAGAACCACTCCCTGTGGGGAGTCATATGAAAGGATTCACCTGAGACAACCAAAAATTGCTCATGATCTGTGTAAATCACTCCCTGTGGGGAGTCACATGAAATGATGCACATGAGTCCTCTATTATATGTAGGACCTTCTCCTCAACTTCTTAATCCAACATTGAAGGCTCATATAGTTTCACATTCTCCACATTGACTACTTAGTAAATGCACATATATGGGGGATAAAATAAGTTTGTAGGAGTTAACACGTAGCTTCCCCAATACCTCAAAAGGATCATACCACAAATCCTTGATATTCTTAATATGAGCATGTATCATTTTTCTATTAAACTACAACAATAATTTGTCTCCCACCTTGAATGATTTTTTAGTTTTGTGTTGATCATGTTTGGCCTTGTACCGTTCTTGTGACTTCTTTGGCATCTCCTATACTTACAATTAGATCTACCTAATTGTAACATCAATTTCTACTGAAAACATTTTATATTGACTTAATCTTTGAGGACACCTGCGAGCAATTAATTCGGTTATGATACATTATGACTATGCTTTATTTATGGGTTATGTTATGATGTATTTATCATTATATGTTAATTTATGGATGCATATATGTATCGACAAACATTATTGATGATTTTCCCTAAGTGTGGAGGATACATGACAAATTGATGATGATGATGATGATGATGGCATCAAACAACTTCCTTGAACTCAATATTTAGTCATCAAGTGGATTTGTAATTTGTTTGAGCATTTGATTTACACGCATGATATTTGTATGATGATTTCATTGTGGATGTAATGTATATGGGTTATCGACAATGTTATTGTCATTGGATGTCGGCTTGGTGACACTTTCTAATATGAATCACATAAGGAGTAAAGGGGTCATGTACAAAAACCATACATTTGAAGGAGAGGTGTGGCAGCATCCATGTCATAGCCTACTAGCACTCCTGCCATGAAATGAACTATAGGTTAAGGATTATCTAGTTTGATAGGTCCATGATGTCGTGAGCACTGACTGAGACAGTCACTCACGAGGAATTCTAAGGGGCGCGCAATAAAGAATAATCCTTATTCCTTAGAATCCCTTAGTCTCTCACAAGGTCGATCGAGTGGAGTGTTGACTCCAATTGTCGGAAAAACTTCCAAAACTAGTCAAAGGTGAATGGAACCATTGGAGGACGAAGGTGTGTCTTCAAAGGAATGTCGCATAATTAAATTGCGAGTCAATAAAATATAGATGGCCTAGAAAATATAATAAAATGTTAAGACCTTGTTAGAGAATATTATTTAATTAATTATTAGATTACAAACTAAGAAACCTAACAAGAGTCTAATCCTAATTCTAGGCCTTAATCTAAGCCTAAGTCTAAATAAGGGACTAAATGAACTATTAAACAAGTTAAGGGATTGGAGATATAATCAAACTCTAAGAAAAGAGGAAATGAGAATGGATTTTTAAATAAAAATAAAATAAAACAAGAGAGAATAGGTTGTCCACATAGAAGACCATCCGAGTCAATCTACCACTAATCGTAACTAAAAGAAGACTCATAATCAAAATCAAAATAAGATCTAGTTAGGGAACACAAATTAAATGAGGGATTGGGGAACTAAGGGACAACTAAGAGCAAAAATAGGAACACATTGGGGAATATGCGGAAAAATTCCTAAATAAATAAAATAAAAAGGGAAATTACATGTGCAACTTGGGGAGAATGTGACAAATGTAGTAGGTGAATAATCATCTAATTAAATTATTAAGAATTAAATTATTTGTGCATGAGGACATGTGTCATTTGGGATTTTTCTATAAAAGAAATGAGAGAAATGGAAATGGGATCTCACTTTTGGTTAGTAGTTTTATGCTGCAAAAATTTGTCTTTACTAAGTTTTACTTGTGAGAGTTGGGTTCCAAAGCTTGAAGAGAGTGAAAGTTTTACTTGTTAAAATTGGGTCCCTTTGCAGCTGGGGGGGCTAAGGTGAAAGAAGTATACTCATAGCATTGACTGAGATGTATTGGTGAAGTCCTTCGATTAGCAAGCAAGGTTATTCGGACATTGTGCAAGTTTGGAGCGACACTGCTCAAAGTTCTCCGTAAATCAAAATATCTTCCTCACTCTTCAGCAAAATCTTGTCACGGTATTGGTTGTTTTGTTATTCCATTGTATATTGAATGTTTAAATTGTACACTAAATATTCTATGGAAGAAATTCTCAATTTATATGATACAATATTCTGCATTGGAACTACCATTCAAATTATACGAAACCATTGGAATTACAATTCGATTTATAGGATACAGTACTCTGCATTGGAACTACATTTCATATTGCTAGTAACGGAAGGGAATATAACTTGTACGATGCTTTAGATTGATTGTTTCCTATATAAAGGAATAAATAAATCAGTTCAGTTTAGTTAATTTCGTTAAAAAAAATAAATCATGGATTAGATATAATGGAGTTCTCACATATGGTTGTCACCAATATTTTATTTTTTCTATATACATATAATCGTAATGACTGGCACTATTAGGACCAAAATCATTGCAATTCTACTTTTCTTTGCATTAAAAATAAATCAGTGTTTAAGTTCGATTTATCTCATTGGGATTTTAGTTGAATTAAATATGGGTTCATTATTGATTTTTTATTAGTAATTGACAAAGATACAATCCTTTAGATCCCATTTAATAGTTATGAAGTATGCAGGACGCAGTGCCTTTAGAACCTGAGAAATTTATCAATCGTTGAAAGATATAGCACTTTTGCAAATCGAGGAGATTAATTATAAAACTTATTGATAAGAGTTATATTTATGTCGAAAGGTGTACACCTATTGATAATGAGCACAATTAATCACTTTTTAATCTAAAATTTTAATTCGATGACTAACAATTGAAGATGCTGGCATATTCTTAGTGGTCCTCTCAAATTAATGAATGTGATTTCCTCTTCATAACTTCCTTGTATTTTTGATAATCTGATGGTTAATAATTGAAGATGTTGGCATATTTTTAGTTGTCCTCCCAAATCAATGAATGTGATTTCTTCTTCATAACTTAATTGTATTTTTGAATGCGTCCATTAACCTGTTTACCTTTTAACATTTATCTAATCATATTAAGAAATTACTGCCTAATCATATTAAGAAATTACTGTAGCATTATATGATTGCCACGTTTAAATTATTAAACTTTGAATTTAGCACGCTGGCTATAGATACTCATTTTCTAGTTATGCATTTCATTTTTTGACTGTACACTTCATTTTGTGTCCACACCTTTAGGCATTCATCAACCATGATTTTGAATGACTGTGCTAGTGTAAACAGCAGCAGTCGATTTCACCGTAAGCAGATTTACATTCTATAAAGTTTTAAAGCCGGATACTTGCGAATATTATTCGCAGTTCCGTTGTTGGTGCGTGTATTCTTTGAGTACCTATAAATCGCTTTCCCTAAATACTAAATTAATGCTAAAAAAACGGAGGGGGTGGGGGTTCACTGTTAGATTCCTAAAGAAAATTCATGCTTGATAAATTGTAAGCATTAAATCACTTAAAAAGCAACACCGATTCTAATACATTCATGTCTCCTTTGAAATTCACCCACATCGATTTTGGATGTTAAACCCTTATTTCATGAAAAAGAGTTGGGTTATTATAATTGACATTGAAGAAATTGTAGCAAGAGTTGTATTGTAGTGAATTATATAATATTTCCTAATTATTATTATATTATTGTTGAATATTGGTTGTTAAACTTTAATTCATGAAAAGCGTTGGGTTATGAGATCTTTTGCAAATTTACATTTAAGATTATATAATAAGTTTTGGAATTTAGAAGATTATCTTAATGTTCTAAATATTAATATATTATTGTTAATGTCAATAAGTATAAAGTATAGGAATGGAAAGTGATAAATTTATCGAAGTTATATTATACTTAAGTCAATGGGTTGTGTACTCAGTCTTGGTCTTGGTATTAGTAGCTGATATAAAATATTTTTTTTTAATTTTTAAATAATTTATTAATTGTTATCTATCACTATATAATAAATTATATTGATTTACAATATCAATAACTTAGAATTTATTTGGTTTAATGATTACATTAAATTAGAATATAAATACTAATTGTATTTTCGATATAAAGAATTTATGTACAAGTTGTACAATCCTTGGGTATGATGTTTAGAATAAAGTTTTTAGTTACATTATGATGTTACACTAAGTAAAATTTCTAAGATTAGTGATAGAACGTAGGTCCAATCTTATCTAATCATTTAATCGTGCGTCATTAATTAAATTGTATACATGTTAGTGTTGTGCAACCCTTTACACAAAACAACAATTTCCTTATGATTAACATAATTACTGACCAGTTTTATTCACCCACTTTGGTGATTGTATAAGAGGGATGTTACAACAATCTTTAAAAAAAAAAAATCATCTTTCAATGATTCCCTTATGATGTCTTCCCTCACTCCTCTTTCCTATTCATAAACAACACCCAATTCATCCAATTCAAAAGGTGGGAAATTCCCAAAGTAAGTTTTGAAACATGGCTTACCAATAAAAGTATGGAGTACTCCATTGTAAGAGTGTTGAATTTAGATAATATTTTCATCCTAGGTATTCATATGCTTTTAAATATAACCCCTCAACAGATGCACCAAAGTATTATTGATTTTTTTTTTTCCCATTTGGCTTTGGACGGAAATTTGTAGATCTCTTCAACTTGGTCTCCATGTTTTCCCAAAGTGTAGTCCAAAAGGAATTGAGAAATATAGTGTCCTTGTCTGAGGTGATTCTCATTGGTATTCCAAAGTGCACCGAAACCTATTAGAATAACATGTTTGTTTCTTCTTATCCTTTAATGATCTTCTTACAGGGTAGAAGAATTGACATCTAGCTAAACCTATCAACTAACACAAAAAAAATAGTCAAAACCCTTTCTGCTTGCTGGAAAACCACCCAAAATGTCCATGAAAATACTTTCCGGAGGTCGATATGGTACAAGTAAGGGATAGTGTAGTTAAAGTTCTATTACTGGGCTTGTTAGTATAACAAAGCATGCATCCACTCGTATACCTAGCTACATATTCTTTCAATATAAGCCAATATGCATACCATTATAAGCTAGTAACTTATCTTCCTAACACCAAATTGTCATGAAATCTTGGACATGTGAATCTCTCTTATAATATGCAATATCCTAGCTTGAGGAACACAAATCTTATCTATATTGTAGACAAAATCATTGTGGATATTATAATCATCCTTATCATTAACTTATTCTACCTGAATTTCACCCTATAGCTACTAGAACACTTATTTAAAGTCCTCATCTTCCATATATTCCTCTTTGTATACACCATTCATAAAAGGATCCATATGCATAAGAGTTACCAAATTTGTAATCTTGGATGTTGATGGTATTGAAATAATTTATGCCAAATTATTAGTGATTCCCTTTTTATATTTGGTGACTAGATGGAAGTTCTACAAAAACCCCATCAACTTGTGATGTCTAGTTTGTTGTATCTTACTTTAGGCCTAGAAATACTATAGTGACTTTTGATCAGTGTGGATAATGGTTTCCTTTCCCATCAAATAGTGTTATTACTTCCTAAAAGCTTGAAATGGAGCGTAGATTTCCTTATCATATGTAAGGTAGTTCAAGACTCCCACATGAAACATATAAGAATTATAGCATATCATCTTATCTCCTTGCATCAAGACCACTCCCATATCATATCCAATAGAATTAGTCTCCACTTTGAAGGAATTTTGCAAGATGGGTAATGTGAAAACTAGTGCTTTATCAATATTGTGTTTAATCTCATCAAAATATTTTTGTAGATTATTTCCCCATTGGATGCTATAAATTTTCATAAGTACTATGATGCCCCAAAAAATATCCTAAATTCATTGACATTAGTAGGAACTAGTGTTATAGCGAGATTTGCCTCACCATTGCTATCTTGCACAGAGGGCCTTTTTCCATTTCCCTATGCAGACTTGTCATCCTTTTTTGATGAATCCAGAGCCAAAACTATATATTTTTTGACATATACGCTCCCTATCAGCTATGCAAGATGTGTATATGTTGGTTGCTCCACTACAGACCATGTACATCAGGATTTGTGCCAGAAAATACAAAAATGAGGTCGGGCTTCCATGTCATGACAGATGATCTCTGATCCTTGTCCCTCCACATACCGGAAAAGTTTCGGCTCGACCCTTCAGTTGCATTCTGAAGGCTATAAAAGCACAATGTCGAGCTATGGAAAAGAGGAGAAAGCATTCAACTTTGAGAGAAAAGTTACTCTGGAGAAATTACTTCATATTGAGTCTGCATCCCTTTGTCCCTCAAATCTAAACATAGTGTTCATCCCCTAAGCTCTTTCCTTATTGTTGAGAGAACCTCATTATCTCTCTCATTCAAGCTTGCCTTTGGTGGAGGAGTGAAGTGGTGGAGACCCAGTTGGAAGGAACTTGGTTTCTTGGTCTCAAACCATGCCATCATAGAATTCTGTAATGTTGTCACTTCTACTGATCAATTATTAATAGAAATACTCCTTTCCCTTCCTATTGGTATCGTGCAAATATTTGATTATTATCCATGGGGATGTTTGTAATGTTTATTAATGGATTGTGTTATCTGATGTGTTAATCCCTTTTATATTATCACTATATACTTGCTCTATTTGTTTGTTAAGAATTTCTTGTAGGTATAAAGCTTTGGGTCGAAGTGCTCAACGGTGGAAAATCTGTCAATTTTTAATAATGGTATGCAGAATTGTGGTACTCAGTCAATGCCTTAGGTCTCTAATCATTTTTCTCATGGTATTTCTGATATGTCTTTGCACTTTCCCTCCTCTCTCTTGCCTCCTTATGCGAATACAAGTTTTGGGTTTGGGGGCATCATGCCTCCTTATTATCATATCCTTCAAACACCTCTTAATGTAGGAGGTTAGAATCTTCCTTCCTACAAATCCACTATGCAAGAAGTAAGTGCCCAATTAAGCAATCTTTCTACTTGTTACACTCCATCCACTTATCATTCTTCCACTATGTCAATTCCTACAAACACTTTTCCAATGGAGGAACTCTGTCTACCCTCTAGTTTTTCATCCAGGGGGAGTTATTTTTATAGTATGGGAAACCCCCCTCATGAAGCTCTGTCATCTGGGGGTAACATATATCCTCACATGAGTAAACCTTGTCATGTCGCTTTCTCTTCACAAGTAGCTTCCTCAGTGTCGATGCCCTTACAACCCCCTATGTATGGAGGAGGATACTATCCCACCGGACAGGGACAGGGTGTAAACCAGGATCCTTCCTGGCCTGCAATTCCTCAAAACCAATATTTCCTTGGACCTTGGTCTCAAATACCGCAATACACCACCGCCACAAGTCCAGTCACTGCATTTCATACTGGCATTATATCATCAACCTATGCTAGTCATGTTGGAGATTGGTCGACAACCTTTGTGAGTCATGTTGAAGACCTGCAACTAGTCGTTGCAAGTCATGCTGGGGGCACAAGTCTAGTCACTACGTGTCATAATGGCATTATATCACCAACCTCTGCTAGTCATGTTGGATATTGGTCGACAACCTATGCAATTCATGTTGAATACCTGCAACCAGCCGCTGCAAGTCATGTTGGGGGCACATGTCTAGTCACTGCTAGTCACATTGCACATATGTCACCAACCTCTGCTAGTCATGTTGGGGATCCATATCCAACCTATTTGAGTCATGATGGAGATTCACTAGTAGCCTCTGCAAATCATGCTGGGAGCATGTCACCAGCCACTGCAAGTCATGCTGGGGGCATTCATATGATTGAGAAGCCTAGACGTCTTAGACGTAAGCCTAGATTCCTTTGCAGGACTTCTAAAGGAATTCACCTTACTCGTTTGTGTCATGTTAATGCTGGGATACCAAAAACGTGGGGCTCACCTAAGGGCCCTTCGAGTTCTGAGGCATCTATGGTTTCAAAACACTCTGTTCCTTTTTTGGTTGATACAACAGTCATGCCAATTTGATCTTCGACTGACACCCCTTTCCCTTTAGGTGTTGATGCGTCCTTTGACCTTGTTGTCTCACATCCTATTCAACCAGTGGTCATGTCGATGCAATATTCGATCGACACCTCTCCTATGTTCATGGGTGATGTGTCTCTTGACCTTGTTGTCTCACATATTATTCAACCAATGGTCGTGTCGATGCAATCTTCGACCGAAAACACTCATGTATTTTAGGATGATGCACCTCTTGACCTTGTTGTCTCGCATTCTATTCAACCAGCGGTTGAGGAAGTGGTCATATCGATGTAATATTCGAATGACCCCACTCTTCTCTCAGAGAGTGACAAGTCTAAGGAAGCGTTCGCGCCAATGAAATTTTTGGTCAATCCCGCTCTTTTGGTTCTAGTTCTACATCTTATATGCCATGTCCTTAGCATTTCTATTACTTCACCTTATGAACAAGAGAGAGTTTTACTCTTCCCAAGTTCTCTCCCTCCAAGTCTTCACGAGGTTCCCTTTGATTGGGATGGTCTTGTTGGGTATCCAATGCCTCCTCCTACGCCTTTTATAGGACAAGACATTATTTGATATAACATGGAGATGATAACCTCCATTAGCACTTTTCTCTCCTCGACTTGGAGATCTTTGGGTCTTCCCAAGATTGGGTCAGTTCTTCTTAAGATACCGACATTCCACAGAAGGTCCGCATGGGAGCCTTGGCCTCCCCCATGGCTTGCCACCTAGAATCTCCCTAACGAGTCCAAGTTAATCTCTTTTCCAACTCACTCAAAAAAAGAAAAGATTGTCGATTGATTTGTCCCTTTCACACTTGTTAAATTGGACTTGAAAGGTCGTGAGTCCTGGTTAAGCTTTTTTCAGACTCGTTTTCTAAAAACTGAAAATATTGTCGAGTGATTTGTCCTTTTCACACTCGTTAAACTGGATTTGAAAGTTCATGAGTCTTAGTTAAGCTCTTTTCTGAATCGTTATCAAAAATGAAAATATTGCCAAGTGAACTTGTCTTTTTCACACTCGTAAATTGGATTTGAAAAGACGTCTATTGGGCAATAGTTTACCCCTTTTTCACACCAAGTAGACTAAAAGACATAAAAAATTATAGTTTTTGGCATTAAGTTGTGATTTCATCTCATTCCCTTGCTTGTAGTATTGAGCCTTTAGTCGATTCTCGCTTTGCGTTATAAACTGTTGCCTAAACAATTTTTCATCCTCAACCAAGCAGAGCCTTGTTTATATCCTTCACAATTTGACACCCTATACCCTAAAGGGAACATCAGCCCGAGTGTTCATCTCCCACATTCATTTCCCTGCATTGAGAATAAGTATGTTCCATTTTTGGAACTCGTTTTTCTTATTTGCGACACCTGTTTCCTCCTCTGTATCATAGCATTCATTTGTTATGAGAAAACAAAAAAAAGATGGGCGTGAAGGGAGTACTATATTATAATTGGAAGAAATCGTGTCACCTTTGAACAGAGCACAAAATTACTGAGTCCTCGTGTCATCATAATTTTGGGCTTAGCATGGCCTTAGGAAGCTGATCTCGTTACAGATTTTTCTCTACCGACTGGTTACTCTTCCAGTCCCTATAAAGAATGTTATAGATGCCTCATGTATCTAACTATCACATCGTTGATTCTATGATGTTGGAGTCTACCATATGTCTCATGCTCTTGTTCAAAGGAATTCTATCAACCTGTGTCGACCACTCCTCAGAAATGTTGACTTTGAATGTCGGCCATACCCTCAGTTTGTCTCAGAATCTCAAGATACTATAGTCTTATCATGCACCCTGTCCCTACTTTCATCATTGGTAGGTCACCTTAAACGCAGCAATTGACATTTAATCATTGGTCATTGACTGGGTGGTTTCCCTTGTGTTCGACAACAAGACATCTATTCACACTTTGGGATTCATGCAGTGTCTTAGATTCCATTAGCCTTATTGGTGGTTTCCTCGCCTTTATCAGTAGTTTTTCATCATTGGCTGCTATTCATAGGGTCTTTTTCGTATACCTCTTACACTTAGTACACGTGAAAGATGCACAAAATGGTTGGTTCGTGAACATGTTCTTCGTCTGATTGCCACCAAATCATGAAGCTCCTTCTTTGTTCATCATGATGACTGATGAGAGATTCCTTAATGCTCTCCTTTCAGTGGTTCTCTTTCCATCGACTTCATCTCATTTATTCTAGATATGAGACCTAGAGTTTCATGAATTCCTTGAGGCTTGCAATCATTAGTGGCAGGCTCTCTCGCCACTAATAGATGGGAATACATCAATGTCTCCTGATCAATGGATTTCTCAAGTGTTCGACACCAACTCCTTTATTCACACTTGTAGAAATGTACTCTGTGCCTTGATGCCTACTTTCATTATTGGTAGGTTGTCTCGTGTTTGCTAACAGTATACCTCAATGATCGGTAATCAAATGATGTCTCATCTTGTTCGACCTCAACTTCTTTTTTCACATGATGAAGACTTGCACCTTGGCGGATTGTGTAGAAGAATTGAAGACATCACTATGTGGCCACAACTTTCCTGAGTTGTTTCTTCCCTTTCATTGGACCAGAACCTATTTGACTTCAGTGATCATGGGAGATCAGTTTGTACTCTATGGTATACATATATCTTCAGAATGATTTTGAGATTGGTTTCACTAGACCTTGTTCGTGACTATGACATCTTTTGGCATGAAACCACATTCGTATTTGCCTATTCATGGCCATGAACACTTGTTTGGTATATTTTCACATGGATCTACATTGTATTCTTGGCAGCCATGTATGCAAAGTTAGCACATAATGTAATAAGCAATTGAGTTTGTCCAGTTGGTTCTCTACCACTCCACTTTTGGGTTATTTATAATGTATTTCGTCCATCGTAGATACTCCTCTGATCTCACACATTAGGGGGTCATCTTTTATAGCAATATTTACCTCACCATTTCTATCTTACACAAAGGACCTTTTTCCATTTCCCTATGCACACTTCTCATCCCTTTTTTATGAATCCAGAGCCAAAAATATACATTTTTCCACATATACACTCCCTATTAGCTATGCAAGATGCATATACGCTGGTTGATCCACTATATCCCACGTACATCAGGATTTGTGCCAGAAAATACAAAAATGAGATTGGATTTCCATGTCATGACAGAAGGTCTCTGATCCTTGGCCTTCCACATACCGGAAATGTTTCGACTTGGCCTTTCAGTTGCATTCTGAAGGCTATAAAAGGACAATTTCGAGCTATGGAAAAGAGGAGAAAGGATTCAACTTTGAGAGCAAAGTTACTCTAGAGAAATTACTTCATATTGAGTCTGCATCCCTTTGTCCCTCAAATCTGAACACAATGTTCAACCCCTAAGCTCTTTCCTTATTGTTGAGAGAACCTCATTATCTCTCTCATTCGAGCTTGCCTTTGGTGGAGGAGTGAAGTGGTGGAGGACCAGTTGGAAGAAACTTGGTTTCTTGGTTTCGAACCGTGCCGACGTAGAAGTCTGTAATGTTGTCACTTCTGCTGATCAATTATTAATAGAAATACTCCTTTCATGTCCTATTGGTATCGTGCAAATATTTGATTATCATCCATGGACATGTTTGTAATGTTTATTAATGGGTTATGTTATCTGATGTGATAATCACTTTTATATTATCACTATATACTTTCTCTATTTGTTTGTTAAGAACTTCTTGCAGATATAAAGCTTTGGTTCAAAGTGCTCAATGACGGAACATCATCAAACGTTGGATATAGGTAGGCCTCTATCTTGTCCTGCACATTAGTTTATATAATATATGATGGAATTGAGATGATTTCTACAGTCATACCTGTCTGTTGTGGTTTACCCTTGGCCATAGAGAGTTTTTCTCTCGTAAAAACTAGTCACTTCATAATGGCCTTCATCTTTATGGGATCTATATTGTGTTTTCGTCAGCTGAGCATACCCTAAGTATACCAATGATTGCTGAGAAAAATCATATTTCCTAACGTTAATCAGTAATTGATTCCTTTTGAAAGTATCTAAAACTTATATAAGATGTGATATATTATCTTCCTAAGTAGATCTATAAACCAATAATTGATCCAAATAGTCTATTATAAATGGATCTAAACAGGGATGCATTACATCCTTCATTAATTGCATAAATGTATCTAGTGCATTGCATAAACCAAAAGGTATGGCCAACCATTCATGTAGACCTTTCCTTGTATTGAAGGAATTATTCTAGGTGTCTTGTTCATTAAAACATACTTGTTGGTATCCTAATTTGAGATCCAACTTAGTGGATTACTTGGCAAGCTAAGACGGGTCTAAGAAATCATTGATCCTAGGAAGAGGGTATCAAGTATTGATTGTGATTTGGTACAATTTTTTATAATCAATATGGATTCACCAAGTCCCATTCTTATTAGGTAATATGATGGTAGGTGGCCTATAAGGTGAATTATTTGGTTGAATTAATCCCTTATCCAATAGTTTCTATAGTTATTTATTCACTTCATCTACTTCCAAACTAGACTATTTATGCAAAAAAAAAAATTCCATTCAGTAGTTAGGAAACAACTATATCGTGTGTTCCACTTCCCTCTTAGGTGGAAGTTGTTTATTCTCCTAGAAAACTCCTATGTACTCCTATAACAACTCCTCCAACTATTTTTTTCTCTTTTTGGTAAATCCCACCAGAGATACCTTTACTCTTACCAATTTCTCTCGTGATTGATTCTCTTTTAAGAAAATTATGACATATTTCTTACTAGAAATAATCAAATCTTTGGCATGATTGGAACTTACCAGATATATATTTTATTTTCCTTTGTGTACATTGATGATGTAATATTTCCCCTCCTTGATCAGAAGGTACAAATTTTCCCTCTGCATGAATATCACACCCCTCAAATACATGAACTGAATTCCATACACTACATGATCCGAGAAGATCTCCACACATGGAAGGGAATTTACTTTGTTCACCAACTTGATTTGAAGTTGGCGACATAGTGGTGAAAGTGGTGAATTTATGCTTTTATGAGTTTTATTTTCTCATGCATTTTATTAATGCTTTGTGAGGAAAAGGTATCATGCATTCTTATGCTTTTATGAGATGCTCATGCATTTAATTATGCTTTATGAGATTTTGGAAAAAATCATACATTATTGTTGTAAAATTATTAATACTTGTGAGGGAAATTAGACTCATTTATTTATAATTAAATTATAATTTTGGAAATTTGTTTTTATGTGAGAAACCATCGCAAACGAATTTTCCATATTTATCACTATTAGGTTGAGAGAATCAAGGACATGGATGAAGAGTCTTTGGGTGTTTTTGAGACTTTTCCCATTATGTACTTGAAAATAGTTTGAGATCCTACATTCATGGATCTTTTTTTCCTCTTTTGTAACTAGATCCTATTATTGTGGATCTAGGAATTAATGATCTTTCTTAAGA
>SNQJ01S0181840.1:0-19215 GCA_010110895.2 Picea sitchensis | reverse complement strand
GCTTGATAATGCCTCCTACACCACTATTCAGACCCGGAGACTCTGTTGCTCCATCAAACCAGCCAGTCGGTCCACTCCAATTGTGGTAGCAATGTCCCTTTTTCTGATTAATATCTCTCGGAGTTACTTTATTGTAACACCCTGTTTCCCTCAGTCTGTAAAAATAACTATATTGGCCAAGAACTATGGAAAATTCAAAGATGTGAATGTTTGATTTGACGGACCTTTGCATAAAAGGTCGATGAATGTAAATTATGTTATGAAGAGGTGTTGCATGACTGCTGGGAGGGGGATGTGCTAAAAGAGACCACGATGGCTAATGAGAGGTGGTGGAAGGGACCTGGAATGGTTGCGTTAACTTCCACCGAGTCAGTACCGTACTGTTTTATACTTGCTCCAAAAACCAAAGCAGCTCTTTGATCCTGGAATGGATTTCCCGTCAGATTAGTAGGTGGGGAGGCTCCTCAAGAGTTAATGAGGAGATGGGGGTGAACTGCCCATCCGTAACTTCCCTCAGACCTGACCACAGATGACGAAATTCGCGCCACACACAACCTTGCAGACAAAAATTGGCAAGAGAGGAAATGTGGTAGAGAGGGGAGAAGAGCACGTGCGACGAAGATCGTGGAAGGGAACTGGAGAAAACCCTGGAAACGCAGGGAGTTATGAATATCAGGAGAAGGAGAGTAACCTTCGTCCTGGATTATTTTCCTATATCAGGAGAAGGAGATTAACCTTCGTCCTTGATTTCCGTTGAGCTGGAAGTAGGAGACTGAACCTCAAAGCATCGTGGTCTAGCTCGGGGGTGGCTAGTGGTAAATTCGTTTGGAGTCACTGAGCCTACGGTTGGGTGGAAACGAGCACCCCTCTTAGCAGTTGCATCATGCCTGGTAGATCTGATAAGTGTTTTATACCTTGTATTTCGAACTGAATATCATGAATGCATGCTTATGTTTATATGCCCATAATAATTTCTATGTAGAATGATTGCCTAGTGTTTTAAACTGAAAATAATGGATGCATGTGTATGCTTATATGTCATCATTGATTTCTGTACAAATGGTTAAGTCTGGGTTCGGAAGGGTAGCTCTCTAAGGTCTTGGAGTCGTGGGAGTTTGAAGCCTTGAGAAGTTGAATTTCATGATTCAAGCTCAGAAGGGATAGCGAGCCCAATTATAGAAAGAGAGAATGCCCTATCATTTGGTTGACGAACGGTCGGAATCCTTTCGGGAATACCCCAGATATGTCGAGACCGATGGATCTAGAGAAGGAGAGTAGGCGTTAACACCTCGATCCTTTCAGCCTTCGCAAGTAGCGATGGGATCCAAGACCGTAGATCCAAGGCTCTGACGGAGCCCTATTGACCGTCGATCCTAGCCTTTGTATAGGCAGGAGAGTAGCATTTTGCTGACTCGTGACTTGGAGTGGTCAAGGGTAGGATTGCATGAACTCACGATTCGCGAGATCGCGACGTGATCGTGACTGTTGGATCCAGGCCACGGGAGAACTGTAGGATCAGAACTTTCATGGTTATCGCCTATCGGGGGTTCGAAACTTGAGAGAGTTTATTTTCGACTGTAGAAGTCACGAAGTGCCGAGTGCCGAGGGCTCGTGCAAACACGTGGCCCGTCCGTAAGTGGGGATCGCGTGGTTGACAGGTGGTGTAACAACAAGCGCCTGGAGAAAGGTGGGAGCGGATGACAGGTGATGGACACATGTCACCTGGGAAAGAGTCAACCCATTGTTGACTTATCGTATCTTGGGAATTCGTGAAGGAGGAGCACGAGGGCTCAACACTCCAACTCGCAAATTCGCGAGATGCGAGTAGCGCTAGTATTTATCCCAAGAAGCGGGTGACTGGTGGTGGACACTTGTCACCTGGGAAAGAGTCAACCCATTGTTGACTTATCGTGGCTCGGGGTTTCGTAGGATGAAGAAGTTGCACCCTGATCACTAAGGCCGCGAAACGCCGAGAGCCGAGGTTTCGTGTGACGGGCGGTAGCGGCACAACTCGTGAGCAGAGTACAGCGGAGGAGACAAGTGGCGTGTGCGCATCGCTTTGGCAGAGTCCACGTAACGTTGACCTCTCGCATCTCGGGATTTTGCAAAGGAGGAGCACGAGGGCTCAACACCTCAACTAGCGAAGTTGCAAGTGGTGCTAGTGTTTAGCCTAGCCTACAGTTACATGTAGCAGGTGCTAGTGAGGAATGAGCCATACCCGTATCGTATCTCGGGTATCGACATTTGGATAAAGGGGAGTCAAGAGTCTTGACTCCCAACTCGCGAGTTGCGAAAGGCGCTTGCGCTAAGGCCAGGTTGTGGTCGTTTGGAGGAGGATAAGGGAAGGGAGGGTCTGCGCTAGGCCCCATAGAAGTCTCGGGGATTTTGTCCCTCGAAGAAAAAGACAAAAAATCTAGGATGTCGTACTGGGTGTGTGACATTTATATACCTGGAATGCAACTGTAACTCGATGGACCACCCACTGAATAGATGAGTGTTGATCTTCAAAAAGTACTGTATTCCTTTCCTGCCACACAAACCAGCAGATGTATGCTGGAAAAGTTGAAAGTGTTGCTATATGTTTACACTGGGTATTGAAACACTCCTCAAGACTAGTGCCCGACCAAGTAACCCGTGAGTTAAAATGAAGTAATAGTTTGTTCTAGACCACCACAGTAAACTCACAGTCAACGAGCAAATGGTGAGTAGTCTCTCGGTTAGTTTTGCAAAGAATACAAATGCCAGTTCCTATGAAGCCTCTGCATTGTAGAACCTCCCAAGTGAGGATTCTGTTTTCGATTGCTAGCCAAATGAAAATTTTGATTTTTAAAGGGCAGGCCCAAGACCAAAGAGCCTTTCTCCAGCCACAGATTATATGAGTCCATTTCTTTTTTTCCACCGCCAAGTAAAATGTTTTGACCGAGGTAATACCAGTCTAGTCTCCACCTGTCCAAATTAAAGCATCTGGCGAATTGTGTAAAAGCTCGCCTAAGTTGATGAGGCCGCATCTAAAATTTTTCCATCGATCAGTAGATGCCCCGATAGATTTTAAGAAGCTCCAGAGTACCAATTTGTTGATGTTGTGCCCGCTCGAGTATTCTCAACTGCCTGGTAGAGGTAATGAATCCCTTGTCTCGCTCGAGTATTCTCAACTGCCTGGTAGAGGTAATGAATCCCTTGTCTATTGATAGCTTGAATAAGTTCCTCCGATAAAATGGCTGACTCACTTCCATGTTATCCATACATTTTTATTATGATGTCATGGTAGTGTCATGATAATAGGAAATCGAACTCTATTAAGAACATTTTCATGAGGAAAGTTACACTTATCAGCTTCAAAATCACACTTTTGAAGACAATACGCAGGCTGCATATATATACTATCCTGCGAGAATATTAATTTTCGCAGGTTGCTTTCATTTTGATTGCGAACTTCTCGCACTATACTTGAAGCCGTGGTGCATTATTTTTTTAAAGAAGGAAAATGGATGATGTTCTATCCTTCTAGCACCCTAGAAGGATGTTTTGGTTAATGGTTGGAAAAATACCGGGACTTCTAGATATCTTGGGATCATTCTCTATCCAAGTAACAAAGTTATCTTCTACTATATATTGAGGAGATTGCCCATGGAAAGGGTTAACAAGAACTAAATAAGAAAGATTAGAAGCAAGCTAGTGAGATTGGTTGAGAATCAGGGCAAGACTGTATGGAGGAATGAAGCTACAACAACAAAGGACAATAGCAAGATCATCTTATATGTATTGATTTTCTTCATGCATGAGCAAGTGTGTGTGTCTAACCAGAGCCACATTGAAGGGAGATCTATGACATCAAGGCTCAGTTGTATTTCTCTTCGCCAATTTAATACATGAATATGTCCCTTTCCATAATGATGATGACCATTACATGATTCCTTGATCACACGTATAGACTAGGTATTGAATAATAATTTGCTTGTACTGATTATTTTGTACCGCTGTGATTGGACGCACAAGAGCATCGGGTTGCAGCAACGTAGATTTAAGGAGACCGTCTACAAGGTATGTCCACCATCCATTTCCTTAGTCTCGCTCCTAAAATAATCTAGATCTAGGGAAAGAGTAGTATTCTGTCTTTGTTTTGTTCTAGATCCGTGGATCTAGGGAGATTGGTCAGTGTCCGGTGACTCACTTAATTCTATCCATTAACAAATTACACCCTTAATCGGGAACTATCCCTTTGTCTTCTTTTGGATTTCCGGATTTTTGTGGCCATTTTCTGGTTACCTTGATCTCCCCGATTTGTAAATCTTCCAGGTCCCCGTGATACCCCCGAGTGACCTCCTGGTCTAAAAGCCATTGATCTTTGCTTGATTTTTCAAAAATTTTAATACTTTCAGGGATTCCAGCACTGTGCCCATTAGCAACAAGCGAGAATCCTTACTAGTTTGCATCGCTACATCTTCCAAATATTAACCATCCACATTCTACATTGAGTAGCCTCATGGTAAAGCTCACATTCTCGCGCTGTGTCCAAGGCTTGCCTGGGAGCAAGGTTTTGAAAAATTTTGGAATCAAGTTTTGACTTTTGCAATAGCTCAAGGTTGATTTAAGTCTTTAACTCTTTAGATTACCCCATTGGCTCTTTGCTTGTTTTAAGGTTCTTGTTTGACTTGATCTAGGGTTTCTAGGCGTGTTCTTGCTTTGATCACTTGACTTCATCTCTAACCCTTTTGGCATTTTTCTTCTCCGACATCGAGTTGAAATGTGTTATGTTACAGAATCGCTGATTGATTGGAAGTTAAGATTTTGAGATTTCTCTCTGTACTTGTTGGTTCAAAAAGGACAATTTTCATTTGCATTGAGAAGCTCTTTTGGTTTGTTTTTGTTTTGCTTACATTGAAAGTTTTGGATTGTTATTTGATTGATTTTTATCTTGGTTTTCTATTCTCATTCATTAGAGTTCTTCTTGGAAAGTGAATCAGATGTTTCTTTCAAGATCTTTGTTTTATCTTTGAAACATCATTGAAAATCAAGATTCTAGAGTATTGAACTTTTGAAGAAGACATTTAGAAAGTATTCGATAATACATGATTGTTTGTATTCATATCAAAAGGGAATTGAACATTGTATTTGCATTGTCATAGTGAGATTGATTCAGGACTGTTCCCTCTCTCCCATAACTAGGATTCATCTAATGTGTTAATTACATTTCCTCATATCCTTGTATTGATTGGGTCAGAGTCACACACCATTTAGTTTCACTTCCGCTACCTTTGAGTATACAACAACCATTTTAAAACACTGCGCAATAATAAAATTCGATCTAGTAACTTTTTTATATGGCTCTTTTACACCAATATTTAGCTAGGCTAGTCCTTTGGAGTAAGAAGAAAGACACACTTTCCAACGCCAAAAAAACACATAATAGCATCTTGAGATAGGGAGTGTAAAATTCCATTGGCCTATATTGTCCCAGGGAAGGTCTTCTAACACAAGGGTCAAGCATTAGGTCGCGATTGGTGTTGGCGGTGGATACTAACCTCAAGCCCGATACCTAAGTAGAGATTCCACGTATTATAATACTCCAAGGCATACCCACAATTATGAGTGGAATCCTTGAGTTGATTTCGGCTTGATACCCTCGCTTCTTTGCGGTGGATCGATTGACGATCGCTTCCCGTGCGCATCGTTGTCCGTGGTAACCTTAGTGGCTCTTCTCTCAGGTTCTTACCTAAGGTGACCGGGAGGGGAAAGTCTCCGGTACCCGAATCGACGTGCTGATCAAACTCACTGCCTCTTGAGGGTATACCCACCATTGCGTGGAGCTTCTGCACTGCATGCAAGTCCGCTAAGCAGGTCAACGAATCCTTTCCACCCCAGTCTCCTTCGTCTTCGTTGTTATGACGTTGATTTCATCACCAACTAGTGGCTTCCGAATTAGCTGTAATTGTTTGTTGCGATTATCTCTAGATTTTGTTTACTAGTATATGCTGTTGTTTTCTCATAGTCAACCATAAGATTTTCGTTGGAGTTTATCACTGTCACATCGTCTCCGCCGGTTCACAGGATGGTTTGTCTCCGGAATATCCGGAAGCCTCACAACCTTTGCAAACAACAACACCTAAGGATACCAGGAATCTCCTCGTCCGGTGAAATCCTCTATACTTTACCACACGTGGACATAGTGACGTCCCAGAAGTCTTTTCACCACCTCCACGTATACAAACCACCGATCCTCTTATGGAATTAATTACCAATACTATAGAGGATTATTGCATTCGTCGTGGTGAACGACCTGTTGGACGGTTTAATCCTTCTGAAGAAACCATTTTTACATATTCTGAATCGACTGTTGGGCCTTTTCACGTTGTAGTTGGCCAAGATCCTTCTTGGTCCGTGATTTCCGGGACGAAGTTTTATTTAAGGCATCAATCCCCCTGCTTCACGTAAATCATCAACCTCCTCGGCTCTCAACCCGAGGCTACATCCGAGACTACCTCTTATCATTTGTTCTTCCTCCCGAGATGACCCACCTCGCGAATACTACTCACGAAAGGTCCCAACCGGGATTCCTGCCACTACTCTTGCACCTATCAATACCAGAGAATACCTGAGGCTACTCAAAATCTACCTCCTGGTTACCATAAGTTGAATCCATCGTTGAATGTTCCCATCCAACACCCCCACAAACTCTTGTTGGTTCTCCAAGTGGTCCTCGGCCAAGTATCCTATTCCTGCTTCATCCCTACAATTCTCCTCACTTTTTTCCCTCCCTCGCAATAATAATCCTAGTGGTATTGTTCGATCATGCAATGTACAAGTTCACAGGGTTAGGGTAATACGCTTCTCCTATTATACCGGTAACTATTGCACAACCTACAGTTGGTGTACAACTTACAGGTGGGACTATCCCTTTGGTAGAGGCACCGACCTCACCGTTAGACAATATACCTTCGCATTGGTCGCAAGATTGGAATCAACTTTATGCAAACTTTCTCAAAATGATGGGGAAGTAACTCCGGCTCCCTACTACAAAGCAACCTCCTATCCGTGAGGACTAATCCTATCTCAGTTCTCGTGTCAAACTACTCAACCCCAAATTCAAGGTCAAAATCCTTGGGGTTGGCTATCCCATTCAAATCCACCACAGTACAACCAAGATCATCTCTCCTCAGTGTCCTATATGCTCCCACTGGTTTACCGAATCGTTACCAAAGTCACCAAGATTCATTGTGTGAATCGGCAATTGCCTTTTCTTGCCACTTTGGATTTGCTGCACTTATCTAGGATTCTGAACGATCCTATTCGCCACTCCCAATCATTCCGCTATTCCCACAAAGCTTCCAATCTGACATTCTGCAAATTTCGATGGAAAGCATGGAGAGGACCCAAATAATCATGTTATGATCTTCCACTTGTGGTGTTCATCCAACTCACATGGATGACTCCATTAGACTGCGGTCTTTTTTCAAAGAACTCTTACGGAGTCAGCCAATGGTATATATTGAATTACCACGCAGGTTTCTTTTCCATTTCAACACTTTGGCGATATTTTCGACACATTACCACACGATCCGTTATGATACCGGAACCGAGATTTTAACCTCTTTCAAACAAATCACAAGAACTCACATATTTGATCATATTCAAGAGTGGCTTAATTAAGGAGACGCCCTTCATCAAACTTGAACTTCCATCACATCGGCGTAATGGAGCCATACAAAGTCCTTTGTAAACAAAATTGAAAAGACATTGCTATGTATGTATGCTATCACCGGCGAACGTGCTATTAGTCGCGTCTTTATCTCGATCTCATGACCAAGAAAACAAGAACTTCGTATGATTTATCGCCTAACCTACCTCGTCCGGTGTTTCTACTACTTCTATCGCTTCCAAATGGCCATTATGTACCGACGGTGTGATTGGTTCTACTCTTAGCCACTCGCATTCCGTGTCCACTACAACCCCAAAATCCAATTCTTTTAATGTTCAAGAGTGTCTTTGCCTCGCCCTCCCACGCAGAAACTTCGGCAACGCTCAAACTACGCCGGGCCGTGGTAAGACTAAGTCCAAAAGGAGAGGCAAGAATTGGAGGGTAAAAACAATAATCTTAATGAACAAACCAAATCCCCTCCTATTGATGACCGGGATAAATGCAAGCCATGCTATCCTTGCCTTATGTGTAGATGATCACTACACGGTGGATTGTCCAAGACGCGTCGAGGTCACCGTGTTCCTTCAAGGAACACCAAAACCTTCACGCTGGATGTCTTGTCTCAACCTTTCCTGACTCAGTTGATGCTTCATTGGTCATCCATGACCAACCATCTACCTCTACACCTATGTTCTTTTGATGTGCACGGGTGATTCTACAAAGAATAATGTTACACTTACCACTAGAGTTAAAGACTATACTCATTCTAAAGAGAAGGTTGATGACTACCTCCCGACAGGTAATACAAACTTCTCCACCCAATCCACCTACCATCGGTCCTCTTCATATCGAACGAACATGTCCTGATACGCTTTACTTCAATCCCAAAGGTTTCGTTACGAAGTCGACATTCAATCCTCATGCTAGGACAACCCAGAACTATAGCATTGTAGAAAATCTTGCGCAAGAACCCTCTGTGATGCTAGCTCTCGAAGTCCTTAAAAGTTTCCCTGCTCAACGAAAGGCACTGTTGAAAGCGATAGGTGGAATTGATCCCACGGATTCCAACTTGATAGTCTTTAACTTTGATGATCATATTCCAAGGTTACCCTCAACTTCATTCCAAATACGTGTCGTCACTTCACAAGAGCATTTGTTGGACGCATTGTTACAGCGTGCTCTACGCGGCGTGTAATGTCTTTTCTTGTTGGAAAGCCATTGGGTATCCATCGTTAACGGAATCACAAAACACTTTTCGAGCCTTCAACTAATCTCGCTTCAAGCCATGGTGTTCTTCCATCATGTTCGCTACTTTAGAAGGTGGGTGACCGCCCGTGATAGCAGCTTTATAATTCTCCTCGATTATAATCTCCTACTCTGGACGGGTTGGGTCGACATTCTATACGTCGTCAACCCTTTCCAAGGTCTCCACGCTTTCCTCACCAAGGCAAAGTGGTCACTGTTGATCAACTTGCTTTTTTCAATACTGATACTCGTACAGTCAATGTACCGTTCATTGCGAACACCCTTCAGGGTTATGAGAATGTTGGCGCTTGGCCTTTAAAAGACTCATCGCTAATGGGAACTTTTCCCATACCACCACCACCCACCATTCCAAGCCCGTTAGTTAGTATCCATTAACATGATCTCTACCGCACCTCATGAACTTCCAGTGTCTAATGACCCTTGCAGTCCCCGATCTCCGAGATCATGTTCGCTGGCGACGCTATGTCACAGTCTGGTTGAATTGGATTATCGAGCTATTCAATCGGCAAACCCTATTACTTCTATTTGTGAGGAGTTGCCTCCGGATCCTTTCCGTGTTGTTTCTTCCAACCGACGATGATCATGTCTGTCTTGGACGACAACCCTTGGGACGATGGACATCATCGCTCCATAATCGCTCGAACAATGCACTTTGGAGAATTAATACTTCAACGGGATTTCCGACCACATCGCTTGCTGTTATTTACTTAATCGTCTCCGATCTTACACTTAGATGTGTTTGCTGTAAGGGGACCTTTAGGCAACATTTCCTCGGCCCAATGATACCCATAGATATTTCAGCGAAACCCGGAATCATCGAGAACGTTCATAATGGAGCTTCTCAGAAATTCCCCCGATGAAATTGTCACCTATACTTCATTGTTTAAAGAATTTGATATTTTTGCGTGGAGTTACTAAGAGATGCCGGGTATTGACCCTTCTATTGTAATCCACGAAATTAAGACATACCCAGATGCTAAACTTGTTCAGCAGAGACTTCAACCAGTACATCCACACAAATTTGTTTCTATTAAACTTGAAGTTGAAAACTCCTTAAAGCCGGCTTTATTTATCCCGTGGTTTGATGTAGTGGGTGTCTAACCCAGTACCCATTGATAAAAAGGGTGGTAGTATACACGTTATGCTGATTATCGATATCAACAAAGCTTGTCCGGCGACAATTTTCCAACCCCTTTCGTTGACCAAATCGTCGATGACTGGGTGTTTTAGTGAAATATTTCTCCTTCATGGATGGATTTTTCGCTATAATCAAATCAATATAGTCTCCGAAAATCAAACATAAAATGACTTTTATTTGTCCTTGGGGTACTTTTGTAAACTAAAAAAATTCCTTTCGGTCTTAAAAAAAACAGAGCAACCTTCCAACGTTCCATAACATTTTATTTTCACGATCTCAAACATATTGTTCAACCCTATTTGACGATTTGGTTGGCTCAAACTTTAATGTAGGGTCGACAATTCTAATCATCTCCTCGAAATGCATCTTCTTTCATTCGTTGTCGTTATTATCGCATATGTTTTAATCCTCACAAATGTGTTTTTTATGTAGAACTGGTCACCCTTTGGTTTCATTATTTCACCATGGGATCGTGGTTGATCCCAATAAGGTCGCAGGCAATTTAATTCCACCTCCCTCCTTCCTTCTTTACGCCGCTACAAAGTTTGCATAAACTTTCTTCGCCGGTTCATCCCGAATTACGCCTAGATTACTCGAGGTTTCACACGCCTTTTAAAGAAAGACTCATAGTTTGTATGGGATAAGATTGCCAAAAATGCCTTTGAAGCTTTAAAACTATCACTCACAAAAGCTCCCCTCTCTCTTCCTCGATTACAAAATGAGATTGATTTCTCTTTATATAGTCAAGGCCTCGAAAGTATACCATATAATTCCGGTATGGTCCTCGCTCAAGAGGATGATAAATCCATGGGATGAACATGTTATCTATTACTTGAGCTGAGGCCTGGTTGGATCATAACTCAATTATTTCCACGTTGAAAAATTTGTGTTGGCAACAGTTCATGTTTTCCAACGATTTTGTCATTATATCCTCTCTAGGAAGACTACGGTGATTTCAGATACTAATCGGTGAACCTCATGCAAACACATATTGACACTGCCAATTGGTCAGTGCACTCCAAGTGGATTGTGATTCTCCGGGAGTTTGATTTGGAATTTGATCGCGCCACGTCAAATAAATCCTTAGTTTCACGAAGTTGATTTGTGACTTTCCCCACACCACTACGGAAAAGGTAGCAGTTGATTAGTTATCTGACGAGTCACTTTTCTTTATTAGTACCGATGATATTTGGTGTAACTAGATATCATTATATATCTCCAAACTAAAAATTTCCGGCCTACATTGTCCAAGAATGAACGATGTCGTGTTCGTTATCAGGCACGTTATTATATCATCCTTGGTGATCCTCTCTTTAACAATGTAGGTATTGATTCTCGTTTTCAATAAGAGCTTCGACTTTTGACGGGTTGAAAGTTTCTTTGAATCGATTGCCACTCGAGTATGTGGTGGTCACGTCTGGCATGCTTACCGCTTCGTAAAATTTTATGCAAGTGTGTTATTTTTGGCCTTCATTGTTCCATGACTGCATTATCATTGCTCGTGGCGTCATGCCGCATCTATAATCGAAGATTCAATCAGATCCCCGCTTCCCTACATCCCCGTAGTCTCGCAGAGGTCCTTTCGCTAAATGGGGCATTGATTTTGACATGTCACCCTCACTTCACCCGGCATGGTTACATTATTATAGTAGTTGTTGATTATTTTAATAAATGGGCCGAGGCAATGCCATATCTCGATAACACCGGGAAGATTGCAACACTTTTTCTTTTCAATCATGTCATTACTAGGTTTGGTGTTCCTAAGAGCACATCAAGCATCATCAATGCAGTCATTTTAGAAATACATGATGTCTGAACTTACTGAAGTTAGTCATTATGAAAAGCTCAACGCCTCTATTATCCACAAGTACGCCGTGTCGGTTTAACAATAAGGTCCTTCGCTACTATGATTCAATGGATGATAGGAATCCATAAACCGGGCTAAGTAATAATAATGTTATTTTCTGCCATAGGGATTATATAGGATCATAAATCCGCCACAGATTCTTCGAATAGTTTACAGCATGGAAGCCATTCTACCAACAGAATGTGAGATACCTTATTTGAAACTAGATGTCGAATTCTTACCCAATACTTCTGCAAAAGAGGAACGTCTGTTGTATCTAAAGCGATTAGACGACTCGCGGACGCTACTCTTGTTTTAGGAAGCCCTAAGAAACGGTTATAAGGCAATGCGATGACAAGCATAAGCCAACCTCGTCTTCTCTCAAGGAGATCTTTGTTCTTCTATAATGAACAAGATAAAGATGTCTTAGTCGAAGTTTGAACCCATGTGGCGTGGGCCTTTACATTGTTGGGGCAGTTTTGGAAAAAGGGGCTATGAGTTAGTAGATTATGATGGGGTACCTTTGAGTGAACCCGTTTCTGGGTTCACTCAAAACGGGTTGTACTTAAAGAAATACTACGCATGAGTCATTTGTGCATGAAGTACTTTGTATTTTTGCATCACACCGAGTATGTGCGATTAATTTTAGCCTTGAGTCGACGCCATCTGGTCTCACCCTCAATGACCACGCTGTACTTTGATCGCCGGATGTCTGAGTATTCGCTAATCTTATATTGGTTTCTCAATACCTGGCAATGTAGTACTCGGAATTTAGCCTGCCAATTGGCTATCTATGCCCCAACAAACGAAGCCGGTATCTCTTGCTGCGTATAAATGCATGGCAACCAACAACATCAACAGAGTATAGCCGATTGAGTTATTGGTTGATGCTATCTCTTTGAATTCACAAGCTTGGTTGTACGAATCGGACTCGCAAATGGTAGTGCGCCTAAGTAACGTTTATTTTATCTGAAGTCCTACTTTATTGAGAGTATATTTGCGGATTCTCCTCTTTGAAAGACATTTTGATCATATAGAATATCAACACATTCGAAGTCTTAATACACACGTAAGCTGCTTAGCTAATTATGTATTGGATGCATTTAAATCACTTATAAATCAAACACAAATGTAAAGTAAGCCAGTAAAATCCGTGTATATATATAACGACCAAAGTTTGTTTTTACAGAGTCCCAAGACCAAAATATCAAAAATGGAAGCTCATAGCTTTTACAAAAATAGTATCATGACCATCACAATGCCCTATAGCATGCTAAAAGTCCCGCTACTCTACGGGAGCAAATCTACTTTATAGAGGCGATGACCTACATGACTTGGACACGCCAGGATCTCCTCCAGAGGCATCTCTGAACATCATGTATCAAGCTCCCTAAGTTCGCCTACGTAATCCTCGTGATACCGCGATCCAACCATCGCTTCTCCTCGCCACGAACAGAGAAGTACCACCAGGCTCCAACATCTCAGGAAAGACATCGATACATTATTATGCTAGTCTTTGAAATATTACAAACCAAAAACATTTAATATGATGAAAATACGAAAAACATCTTAAAAGTCAAAAGTTGGTGTACTTCTTACCAATGTTTCCCAACTGCGCATCTTCAGGGAGGACAAGATCAGGATCACCCGGTAAAGTCCAAGCCAAATAAGATGCATAGTCCTTCCTCTATCATCACAACCTGGCTTTGGAGCCAATTGAAGAAACGATCTTCATATCTGACGATGGGTCTTGTCATGTGCCTAGCCATGAGTCGGCACCAACGTAGCATCCGTGGATCCTTGGGACCCAAAAAGTGCCAATCATCCTGAAGCCCAGATACGTGGATCTCGCAGAAGAAGGATACTAAAAGTGATCCATAGCCAAATTGCTTGAGATCTCCGTGCCTACTCTTTGTCAATTGTTTTTCAGATTATGGCATCGACGTACTTCGCTTGAAAACCCGGCTCAAGACACTCAAGGGTATATTGAAAGTAGCTCAGAGGAGTTATATGCGAGTTTCACCACCCGGCCATATGAGCTATAGTAAACGTAATAGTGCTAAGAGTGATATCCTTCACTCCCCAGATGGCCACCTTCCCCTTTGTCTTTCCGCATCCGGTACATAATATGTTTGACAATATTCACTCATTTTCATGCCACCTCTACCTGCTAATGATAAACTAACATAAATTCCCATCTTGACAAGCCGGCCAAGAAATAGATATCTTCAACATCATTGGTCAAAGTATGGATACCCACAAGGAAGACTTGTTGATCCGGATCCCACAACCGAACCAAATGTTCCAATAGACAAACTTGAGCTCTTGCTCCAGATCCTAGTATTTGTCCACAATTTTAAAGTAACAGTTAGTCCGGGGTGATTTTCTATACGATATTCTTCCTATGCTCACGCTCCACTCAAGCACCATTGTGACTATTAACCTGCATGGAAACCATATTAAGATACTAGTGATCTTTAAACATGAAGAAATTGGTTTTCATTGATCAAAATACTG
This sequence comes from Picea sitchensis, assembly GCA_010110895.2. Lineage (NCBI taxonomy): Eukaryota > Viridiplantae > Streptophyta > Pinopsida > Pinales > Pinaceae > Picea > Picea sitchensis. The sequence goes on along the minus strand of SNQJ01S0181840.1, from coordinate 4,812 downwards.
CATAAAAATTTAACTCGGCCGCTCAGGGCGGTTCTGGTACACAAGGCGGGTTTCCCCGCACTCCGTAAGTTAAGCTTTGATCATGGATATTATAGAACTTCCGGCAGTCTCCGTATGTAGCTCACAAGGAATCCTTCTTCACAGATGGTTTCAAAGTTTGGCCCAAAACTTCCGTTTTTTACCAATGAAATCATAAGATGAAACCATGCAAAGCTAAGGAATTGAATGCTTACCAGTTTGATCCAAGCGGTTTGCGGAATGGTTCCCCGGAGCTCCCAGAAATTAGCAATCAAGATTAGAGGTAATATGGAAATTTTTACCGCCGGTGATTGGGTAAAAACACATGGCAAAATGAGTTGCGTAAATTGTTTCATTCACTTTCCTTACCATGTTAAAGCGGGTTTTCATTTTATTTCATTATTTTGCCCATTTTAACCCTAATTACTAATGCTAAAGTGAAGAAATGACTTGCAGACGTCTAACGAGATGATTATGGATCCAAAAACTTTTGGAGTGTGGTGTGTTTATTTGGTTTCTATGGTTTTAATCTAAAACCTCATGACTTTTATCCGCTCTAGCACTTGTGAAAAACTTAGAACGGATCGAAGCCGCTGTTTTATCCCTTTCCCACCGATGGGTTACACAAAAATGAACCCCGATTTGACTTTGCCTTTTCACTAATTTCAAACATGAAAAAGATTGCCGAAATGCATCTTGCTATTTTCACGTCATAGTATTTGAACTTAATGCGATCCCTCCTCGAATGATAGTTTAACCCTTTTTCGGTCTCTGGTTCTAGACGAAAAGGCAATCGAGAGTTCTTTAAGTATTTTTCCAAACTGCAATCCCGGAACCTTCGGAAGTTTCTATCTCCGACTCGCTAAACATTGATGTACCTGATGGGATCGGAATTCTTCCTCGTGGTTCGCTAAAAATACCCGGACTCATCCTTTGGATGAGATTATATCAACAAGCATATGTGATCCTCTTCAAGCTTCAAGGGAAATAAAGAGGTACTCGCTGGAAATGGTGGGGAAAAATTGGGAAAGGGATATGTTTCTGCTTTGAGTTAATTATAGTAGTGTCGCCTTGAACACATACACCCCCTATTCATCATCCCAAGTTGGTTTGGAAATCCATTTGCCTCTCAATTGATTTGATTACACGGTCTTCCATGTCGTATTTGAGTCAATGTCGCCAAATCATTGGTCGCGTTTCACCCATATGTTCAAGAGCTGCCCATTTGAAAACTTATTGAGTCGTCCATTTGCAGTTATCCTTTCAATTTGTGTAAGCCTTCCCTGTGTCCAAAGTCAAACTGCTACATGCTCTGTTTCACCAATCAAACTCTATTACTCATTTCGCGTCACCGGGATGGGGATACATCAAGGTCTCTCCTCGTGGATTTAGCGTCTTGTCTGGTCGACTTCAGCACATTATCCGTGATTAAGACTTAGGAAATCATTAAGTACCTTTGAAGTTTGCATGCCCAATGGCAAGTTTTCTCGCCGCCAGTGGGTTAACATCATTGACCTCTCGATCAAAGATTCCGGCTTCTGGTGTTCGGCGATCAACTCATTTATTCACGGCCGATGGATTGTACTATAGTACCTTGGGAATCATTGACATTAATGGTGATCTCCTCGCACTTGTTAACGATATACATCATTGACCGATAATCAAGTGGTGTCTACCATCTTCGACATCACATGTAATCACATGGTCTCCGATTCGCACTTTGGGATAGGTTTGAAGACCCTGATCCTATCTTTACAATCCAAAGGCGTATGGAGCATGTATATTTTGTTTATCACATAGACCTACTGCGGTATGGTTCAAGGGCTATAAGCCATCTTGATTGCACATTTATCTATCGTATCCACAGTGTATTCCGATGGATGTGCTATATTATGACTACGGGATTCACACAAGCAGCATGATTGGTGGCCATGCCCTTTGTTTTGGATGTCATCAGTCTATGATCTAAATATGGGAATGCCTACCGGACTTGATATACTGACTCACGATGCTTGGTTGGTTGCACCGGGATTAGATGTGCTATTAGTTTTGACACACTAGGCCTACAAAGTCTATCGACCGCCATTGGTTCCGCGCTCAGACTTTGGGGGCATCTCGTTATCCACATTTTGGTCATCTGATGATGTCATGCAAGGTTGATAATAGGAAATCAACCCTTTGTCAACATTTACGAGGAATGTTACACTTGTCAGTTTCTAGAAAACATAGTTTAAAAGATAGTTCGCAAACTACATATATACTCCCCTGCGAGAACAATTATTTTCGCATGTTGCTTTCGTTCGGATTGCGAACTCCTCGCACTGTGTCAATGGTTAAGGTGCGAACATGCTCTTAAAGAAGGAAAATGGATGAGTTCTCGATCCTTCAGAAAGAACCTCTAGCTGATGAGTTGGCTTTCTCAAATGGCTGGCAAAAATAATCGACCTTCCGTGACATCTTGGGATCATTCCCTCATCCAAGTAACTGCTATCTTCTGGCCATATTGAGGAGATTGTCACGGAGTATTAACAAGAACCAACAAGAAGATTAGGAAGCAAGCTAGTAAGATTATTGGAGAACCGTGGCAAGACTCAGATGGAGGACCTCCAAGTTACATTTCGAAGTTAAAATGACAATAGCAAGATCATCTTATGTGGTTGATTTTTCACGCATGAGCGCGTGTGTGTCAGAGCTGGGAGCCATTGAAAGGAGATCTATGATATCAAGGTTCTAGTATATTTCTCTTTCAGTTAATTCAATACATGAATATGTCCCTTTCCCATAATGATAATGTCATCTTATTACATGATTCCTTGATCACATGTATAGACTAGGTATTGAATACATTAATTTGCTTGTACTTTGATTGGTTTGTATTGTTGTGATTGGACGACACAAGAGCATCGAAGCAGAGCAAGGAACAACAGAGATTTAAGGAGAGTGTTCATAAGGTATGTCCACTATCCATTTCTCTTAGTTCGTTCAAATAATCTAGATCTAGGGAAAGAGTAGTATTTTGTCTCGTTTTGTTCTAGATCCAGGTGGATCTAGGGAGATTGGTCTGTGTCCGCACTCACAAATTTATCCATTAACAGCCCATGCCCAAGATGCGATCACGACCGATCAAAATGTTGTGTCCCGTACCGGGCCTCCAAGCAATCCAGTTGAGGATAATGTGCATAGATTTTAATAAGTGTAACCAGGACTGTGATCCTTTTGTCTGGGAGGTGCTAATAATATGAAGCCAATTGTCCACAGAAATTGCTGGAAAATATTTTGATTTTAATACCCGATGCCAGAGGCCATCATGCATCAAGGCCCTCCAGAGGATGTTTGCTTCCAAGGCTCTACCAAAACAAGGAATGTTTCTTAGTCCCCACCCCCTAAGGGTCTTAGGGCGAGCAATGAGAGTCCAGTTACAAAGGTGGATGCTTTTTTTTTCTTCTTGTAGCCAGACCAAAGAAAACCAAATATAAGTTGGTGGATCCTATGAAGAATAGAGGCAGGTATAGTTGATAAGGCCAACCAATACATTGGTTGACTCTCAAGAACCGCTTTTATCAAGACTAGGTGACCCCCGATGGACAACCATCAGTTACACCAGTGTCTAATTCTCTTTTCATATTTTTCTAAAATCCATAACCAGTCCTCAGTCTTGTACCGACCCATCTTCAGAAAATATCCAAGATAATTGAATCCCTTCTCCAGATCCTGAATTTGATAATGAAAATGTGCTTTAATACCATCAAGTACCTGATGACTGACACCAAACTGCAAGAAAGTATTTTTTTGTGCATTGATATGAAGCCCCATTGCACTACAGAAAAGTTGCAAGACATTCATTCCTCTAAGGAAGCTTTAGTCATGATTAATACATCGTCAACAAATAAAAGATGCAGAATATGAATGTATCTGGAAACCTTGATACTAGTCAGAAGTCCTTCCTCTTGTTTATGCTTAAGTGCCATGCCCAAGCCTTCCATAATCAAAACAAATAATAAGGGCGAGAGTGGGAAACCCTGCCTAAGACCCCTTTCATTGTGGAAGAAATCCGATGGCTCGCCATTAATCAAAACTGCAAATGTCGTCGAAGTAATACAACCCATGATCCATTTGGTAGTCGGAAGGCCAAAGCCACTCTGCAATAAAACCAGTCTGAGAAAGTCCCAATTGATAGTGTCATAGGCTCTTTTTAAGTCGATCTTAAGTATAAGTGCCTGCAATTTTTTTTCTCTGATGTTGTAAAGGCACTCTTGGTTGTTCCTATCGCATCTGTAATTTGTCTTCCTTTTAAGAATCCAAAATGCTCCTCTGAAAGTGTGCATGAAAGGATCGGCCTAAGTCTCGTGGCAAGGATTTTAGTAATGATTTTGTAGTTGAGATTACATAAAGCAATCGGTCGGAAATTGCCAAAGGTGGCTGGACCATTCACCTTGGGAATTAAAGCAATGAAGGTTGAGTTAAGTGATCTGATGACAGCTCCCTTAAGGCAAGTTTCTTCAATGGATAGTAGTAAGTCATTTGCAACCAGCTCAAAAAACGAAGTGTAGAACTCCACTATCCACCCATCAGGACCCAGGCTTTTTTCTTTGGTCATACCTTTTAGGACCTCAAAGATTTCTTCTTTTGTAACTGTTGATTCTAAGATGTGGATGTCTTCTACCATAAACAATTTAGTCTCACTAAATCAACTTGATCAACTATAGTGTTCTGTTCCGGAGCTTTGTAAAAGGAGGAGAAGTGGAGCTTTGCTTGTCTTTTTATGGCTTCCTGATCAAGATGAATCTGTCCCTC
>SNQJ01S0181839.1:19225-30755 GCA_010110895.2 Picea sitchensis | reverse complement strand
TTGTTGGAGAGATTTTGTTTTACTTGATCATGCTAAAATTGAACAACTTTATCTTCATCTACACTTGTATTTGAAGTTGGCTCACTAAGTTGCTACTATACTAACTGTTGATGAAAATGATCATGATCATCATAGAGAGGATTGTTTTGAATGAGGACTAGTTCAAAACGCTTCACTGACTGTTGATTTTTGAGATCCCCGATTTCATTATCCAATAATTGGGATTGAGATTGTAGCAAATGTATCTTCATTTGCATGACTTGCAAACATGTGATAACATTTTCCAATGTTTCACTTCTCTGTATGACCGCATTATTCTTGGTTGTTTCTAACAAAGTTCCCAATAAGGAAACCAACTCCATGATTTTAGTCATCACTGTTCACACTCACTTATACCCTTTTTATTGAACTCTCTCACTTGGATTTGTTTGCTTTAACTCACTTGCTTGAACTCGCTCACTTGAAATTTCTCGCTTGCAACTTCATGTTCACTTGATTTTTCTTCCATAAAGTTGAGGGTGTCAGATACTACTAAAAATGCACCCCAAATCATGATTATTACAATGGTTAAGGTTTTAACCACTCAACCTTGTTAATTTTGACTCATAAGTTCAATGACTCTTGGGTATCATGCTCAACTAAGAATGCACCCAAAAATTATAATGCAATTCAACTTGATTTTGATTTCTCACTTACAAATGTACTATTGTAAGTACAATTCAACTCAATTAAGTAATATTACAAAAAATATAATTTGTAAGTTACAATTGAACTTCAAATGCTCCATGATGTGTTAAATTCATAAACTTCTCCTTTCATTATTACTTTGATTTGTCCATTGTTGTTGTGGTCGAAAACTTGAATCCTTGATCATATTTGCTTGATTATGCTTGAATGGCATGAATTTGTGCATGCTTGCATTTCCTTAAGTTGATGTGTGTTGCATTAAATGATTAATTTTGCAAGTGTGATTATGTCAAAACTAGACATAGAAAAAAGAGATCAACATCAAGAATCCTCTATCATTCCACACAAGTACTCAAAATGTACCTCTAATCCCCTTATTCAATTTCAGGAGGATCTAAGACACAACACCACAAAAAAAAAACTATCATTTTATTGAAGATGAGGTACATGTAACACTCTCAATATTTTTTTTACAGGATTCCACACTCTATATACTTTCTATAGAATTAAACCATAGCACCCAACTACATTGCTGCCAAATTTTGCACCAATTTCATTTGGAGGAACAACAACAAAGATAATTTATCTCATACTTATCTCGTGCTAGGATTTTCAAATTTTGTGAAGGATTTTTGTCAAGACTCTCCTCAACCTTAATTTATACCTTTGCATGCATACCCTTACAAGAATTTAACCATTTCCCTTGTGAACCATCTCTATGTATTTTAATTTTAATTTTCACTCATACTTACAAGAAGCTAGATCAGGTGATATTCTGAGAGAAAAAGCATCTTTACTTTGACAATTTATGAGATAGGTAAAACCATAAGATATATTATTGAGAAAGAGTCATGAAAATACTCATTCGTTGTTGCATTGGCATTAATGGGAAGAAAACCCTCAATTTTCTCTCCATACGTGTCACTGTGTGGCAAGAAATTATAATCAATGTGGGTACATCTATGTGGGTGGATTGTTGTAGGAGAAAGTATCTGCAATGAAGTGGATTCAGTGCCTACTACGACTTCTTCCTGAAGGCTTGATTGAGAATGGTTGGTGGCATACCCAGTTGCAGTAGTCGGTAGGAGTTGAACCCGCATAATAGGGGAAAACACATCCCTTCTCTTTCTCTCATTTGTTTTCTTGGGCATGGATCTGAGGCAGATTGGTGTGGATCATTTTTTTGGAGAAACCCATCAATTAAAAAAAAAAAAAGATCTTATTAATTATTTCAATTGGTTCATGAACATGACTATCAAACTTTCTTTTAATCCATTTTGAAGGAAAAACCCTCATTATTGAATGCCTCAAATTTGGAGGATTTAAGTTGTCAAACGAACTGCTTGTTAGGCATGTGAAGTCTCTCTAGATTTAGCATGGGCATGGCATCCTTTCTGTATGTAAATATTCTAGCTATGCATGCCCTTACCTCTTTTATGAATTGGAGGGCACTCAACTCTCTTATGCTCACCAAAATTGCATTTACGCATAGAACGCAAAAACAATTTTCTGCTTATAGTGATTTGAGCAAAAAAATGATTGAAGGGGGGAATCCATGCCATTTGAATTGCCCATCAACCTGTTGGCAGCCAAATATTCATGTCAATTTTATCATGAAAAATGTCATCTTCATAGGATAAAATTTCTTGTAGCTGCCTCCTTCTCCTTGCAAAGATTTCTATCATCTTTCGTTTTTTAAAATATTCATTGGCCTAGTTGTGTGTAAGAGTTTTTCATTTTTAATSTATCRTTTTTTTTKTTTAATTTCATGACTGAAAGCATGAAATTAGAACAAAATTTTGKCTTGATTAATCATCATAYAATTTGTGATTTCTTGGTTTCTTTTGCTAATGGGATTACACGTAAAGGGCATCTATATTTTTATAGATCTTGAAATTTATATGTCTATCTTCTTTATTTGTTGATCCATTATCACCACACTTGATACATACACTTTGGGAGATATGACTTAATCGATTTTATTTTTGATTATGTGATTTTTACGTTTGATATATGCTTGATTACGCAGAACCTTGGGTTAACTTTGAATTATGAATCTTTCTCTTACCACTTGTATCACAATATTATCACTCTGGTACATGACTGACGTACTTACATTCCACATCACCCTTTTGTCCTGCACAACCTAGACTCGCATTCATTGTTGAAGGAGACCTCTTACCATTGTTTGTGTGTTGGAGAACACAAACCACCCTTCACTACTCCTATTGATGTATAGAAACCAAATGACTCCGAGGTTTTTCAAACCCATAATTTCACACCTGAGACATGTTTTTTTGGGAGGATTTCTGAGAAAATGGGTGAGAATTTGGAGAAACTGTCAGAAACCCATTTTAGAGATACGTCTTGTTATTTGGAGAGAAATATCTCAGTATTTCCGTTTCAGTTGAGGTAAGTGTTTTTTTTTATTTTACTCAGAGATTCAATATTGATGATGGTTTTCCTAGGTTTCAAGTTAAATATGCCTTTCTACCTGTTCATGAGTCTCCAGAAAATGTCTAAGATTTATCAGAGACAAATTTTAAACCCACTTTCTAGCCTTTTCCACCATGGGCTTATTCAAATTCTATTGTTGTCGCATCTAGCTAAGATAGGGGATACTTGGGAAGATTTTCTATGTAGAAACAACGTCACCCTACGAGAACACAGTAGAATCGCCTCTCTTTTTCAATACAAGCCCTAGTCATTGTAACCCTATGACTAAAAATCAAGGTGTTGATCCACATGAAGACCATGTGAACACGGAAAGAAACTCTATTGTTATTCATAACCCTTTGGGGAAAAGTCCACGATATGATTTTGTGCCCAGAAAATCGTTAGAGGAGGTTATTGATGTGTTAAAGAAGAGGGTTTGACGCAGCACCCCCTGCCTCAACAAGTTCTACATGACCTCACGGTCTTAGAATCGTTTTGAATCTTCCCCTGAGTCAGATTGACTCTCCCATTTTCCCCACAGGGAATATCTCACACACACAAGGGTGTATCCACAGGTCCTTATGAGTTATGCCCGCGTGATCAAACACAAGGCACTAGCCCTACCCACCTGACCAATAAGTGTGATCGGAACTTTTCCGAAAAAGAAATTTCAAATTTTGCAACTTTGTGAATCCTGATGTAAGCTCCCTCGACTCTTCAACCTCCAAAACCCAAAATTTCAATGAAGTTTGAATTCTCCAATGTGACGAGTACACGCCACCTGTTTCCCACTAATTTTGGATTTTTGGGACTTTTGAGCGAACAACCAACAGTCGTTCCTCTTCCCCTATGATTCCCTGAATTCTGAAACATTGCCTTAATTGAGATAGATGGTTGTGAGCCTCCCTTGATCCAACAACTTACATTCTTTCAATATTTTTGTTGACCCGAGAATCCACAACACTTGACCTAGATATGACCTTCGGCCAAGCCAAGAGACACTTTTCGCATTTTGCGACTTCGTGAATCCTGATTTCAAGTCTCTGACTATTCAATCCCCGAATGTCGAAATGTCGAAGTGCCGAAATGGGCTCAATGAAGATTAGCCCCTAACCAAATATTGGTCCATGTGATTGCTTCCTCCATGACCACAGCCCTACTCCAAAGACACGTCGCATTTCACGACTTCGGGGTTTTCAACGCAAAGTGCCCCAGCTCCTTGTCCTCGGAATTACCGAAATGTCGAACCCCAAAAGGGTCTAACGACTCCTTAGCTCCTCCCTTAAGTCACTTTTCATATGACCAGATCCTGTGACCTGGTGCTATTCCTTCGAATTCTTTCGGGGTTTCATGATTTGGGGAATCACGATGCAAGTGTTCCTCCTTTCCCTTTCGAATCCCCGATCCACGAAATGTTGAAATATCTCTGCTGATAGATCAACAACCCAGGTCCTTCTGGAACTGATGACCATGATATAACTAGATCGACGGCTCAAAATATTTCGGGTCTTCCCCCAAAACCTTGCCCGTTTTCCACGTATCCTCCTTGATCAACGGTCCTGGTCCTTTCGCGAATTCTCCTTTCATGATTTTGGAGACTCTTCACTCTCAATCTCCCAGTGTTTGAATCCTCAAAATGTGGATCTCTTGACACGCGTCCTCTGAGATGGACGGTCCAGATGCTTTGAGAACTTGATGAGTCCTCTCCCTTCTACTGTTATGAGGCTTAAACCTCGCGCACCTTCTTCCAGATCCGACGGTTGTCGGTCCTCTGCGCTAGATCTGACGACCCAGATCTATTCTCCTGCACGTTCTCCTCCTGTTGCCTGGATGTAGATTCAACGATCCCGATCTCATCCTCTGCCCAATACAACGGTAGTTGTGCTCTTCCTCCTGAGCTTTCTTGGATTTTTGACTTAGATGATTTTCTAAGTCTCGAAGGTCTCGACCTTCGACTCTTCCTCTTGTGAGCCTGATTCCTTTGGGTCTCGTTTGCATTATAGAAACGTTGTCCCTTATGAGCTTTTCCCTCTCAGAGATTTACTTCTGCGCACACCTTGCATTCGAGGATCTTGAATAACTCGTATTCGAGAAGTTTTCTTGAAAAGAAAACTCCCTACGCCCACCTGTTGTTCTTCTGCTCGATGCACACCTTATAGAGCCTACAGAGTATTCAACAACCCTGTGAGTGTATTCTCTTCGACACTTCCCTTTCCTTAGAACTTGAAATAGAGTTCCTTCTGTTCACACTTGTACCAACTCAATTCCCACCTAGCAGAGTTCTCTAGAATCCTCAGTGACTCTGTCTTCTCACCAAACTAGAAATAAAGTTCTACTCAATGCACCCTGTGCAGTTGCTCAATTCCCTCTTGGCAGAGCCTTTACAAAACTCTCAACAATTCTGCTTCTTCTCTCTGTGCTCTCCTCTAAACAGTTTCTCCTTCAAGGTGTTCAGCAACCTTGAGGCTTCCTCCTTGAGTCAATGACTTTAGCTAGTATGACCTCCTGGCACGTCTTTGTCTGAAATTCTGCAGAATTTAGAAATGCACTCCTGCACTGGTTTTCAGAGACCGTAGTACTCTGTCATGCACTCTTGCATGAAACCACAAAGAATCCAAACCTGAAATCAAATAACTCTCAGATAGGAAAATCTATCTATCCCTGCAAATGCACATCTAACATACATCTACAACATATCAACAACACGTAAAGACATTCATTCATGAACTTACAAACACATTAACAAAAACATGCATGAAAAACTACTATGATTGTATTAATATGAAATGCTTCTTTACAATGTGAGTTTGGACTGTAACAAAGTCACGACTTCCTCTCCTCTCTAACCTATTCTAGGTTCAACTCTGCCCTAACTAAATCTAGATTCAAAGAAGATCTTTTTACAAAGAGGGGCTCCTCGAGCTCTTCCCTCCATCTCACCAACTCTCATTAAAATAAATTCAATTACATTGAATGGTTGTCTAGTCTGAATCAGATCTAGATCTCAGCCTTACAACCATTTATGGAAAACTTTATCTAAAGCCTGCGCACATGCATGGATTTTGGATCTACCATCCTTACAACATTTAATACAATTTTCAAATTTTGAAAAACGAGAGGGTTGTGCCTCTCTCCTTCCATTGAATGCGCACTTTGATGTGTTGTCTAGATGCCACGTAGCTATCTTGGAGTGATGCTCCTGCATCATACTCCTCTACTATGAGAAATTCATGAGCTCCTTCTCATGAGCTTCCCAGCATGGTTGTCGAAATCCACCTCAATCCCAAATAGTTCTTTGGAGTTGTCCATCCGCTCCATCACTTCACTGATATTGTTTCTTCTGCTACCCTGCTACTATGGTAGGTTATCCTCTGCTCATCTTCCCTTTGCTGACCGCTTCTGCTGAACTGATCATCAGCTTCCTGATTGCTTCAATTACCTCATACAACTGCTGCAATGGTTGGCTCTTTGTATGCAGTCCGCCCTGCTGCAATTCTTTGTTCTCCTTAGTGAGAAGATCTTCTCTATCTCCCATGTTGTATTTACCTTCTCTTGTGGCACCAAGTGGCCACTCTACTGCAAAATCCAATTCTACAGTATCCTCATTGAACTGTTGCTCAGCTTCCTCCTCTTCTGATAGATTAGCTTCTGCCAGTTCCTCCTGTGTTGGTTCAGTTCCAACTTCTTCCAGCTTCTCCTGGGGATGGTATGCTCCACTACCTTCTTCCAACTTAGCCTGTTGGATGTGAAAATTTTGCACCATCATCCTTCTCTCCAGGGCTTCCAATTCTTCACACAAACCAATAAAGTATATGTCGTCTACTTCCTCTTCTTCTTCTTCTTCTTCTTCTTCTTCTTCTTCAGCTTCCAGTACTGCAGTGATCTCATGTTTAGCTTCTTGGCTAAAAATTTTGAGCCATTATGTTGAATGCTCATCTTCTGCTCCTTGGGCAAATGTTAGTGTTTGTTCCATTTCTTCTTCCATGACAGTTTCTGTTGGTTGTCCTTCTTCTGTTGTTGCATCTGTAACACATGCTTTGGCCTCAACTGGGTTTCTTGGTAGGAACACTTCTATTCCTCCAATGATCATAATTCTCTTCTGATTCTCTCCTGTCAACACTCCTTGTTGATTCAAACTCTCCTCTAAGTTCATGAGGCCTTCAGACAGTCTCATCTCTTTTCCCCTGCCCACCTAATAATTTGGGAATCTTCTGCTGCCCACTTGACAGTCTATGAGATCCAGTGATCCCATCTCATTGCCCACTTGGAAATCTAAACTTTCACCACTACTCCCCTGGCAGTACGTGAGACCTTCTGTTGATCTCTTCCCATTGCCCACCTGGCATTTTATGAGATCCTATACTAATCTCATACCATTGCCCACATGGGAATATGAATTTTCGATGATGCCCTCCTGACAATCTATGAGATCCTCCAATGGTCTCATCTCATTGCCCACCTAGCAATTGGAAAATTCATCTCTACCCTCCTAGTAGTTCATGAGATCTGTAACCGATATCCCTTCCTCATCACTGAGGGTTTCTCCAACTTCTAGCTCACAGATGCAAACCAGTTCTGTGTCATTGAGGTTTTTAGCATACCTTAGCCACATTTTCAACAGACTTTGTTGTCTTCTGGCCAACAATTCCTTGAATGGCCACTTCACCCTCTTCTTTATGGGCCACTCATACACCCAATGTGTCCTTGCATCCTACTACATATTTAATGCAAGATGCTCCATTCTCGCTCTTATCTCAGCAAGTTCCTTATCAATCTCTGCTTTACTCATCTGCTGGTGGTCTCCTCTTCCACCATGCTCATGGCCTTTAGTAGCCATTTCCATCTTTCACCTGCCCTCCTGGCAAGCGTATGGATTACTCTACATCTGAGAGCATCTCCATGTTCTCCTACATCTCACCTGTTTGTCCACCATTTGTTGCACACCTTGCAACAATCACCACAGAGCATCAACACTTTGTCTTCCTTCTCTGTCTCCTTCACCTAAAATCTACAGATGAAAATATCAGTTATGATACCACAACCGACGTAGCACCCCCTGCCTCAATAGGTTCTGCGTGACCTCCCGGTCTTAGGATCGTTTTGAATCTTCCCCTAAGTCAGATTGACTCTCCCATTTTCCCCAAAAGGAATATCTCACACACACAAGGGTGTATCCATAGGTCCTTATGAGTTATGCCTGCATGATCAAACACAAGGTGCTAGCCCTACCCACCTGACCAGCAAGTGTGATCGGGACTTTTCCGAAAAGGAAATTTCAGATTTCGTGACTTCACAAATCCTGATGTAAGTTCCCTCAACTCTTCAACCTATGAAACCCAAAATGTCAACGAAGGTTTACTTCTCTAATGTGACGAGTACATGCCACTTGTTTCCCACTAATTTTGGCTTTTCAGGACTTTCGAGCGAACAACCAATAATCGTTCCTCCTCCCCTATGATTCCCCGAATTCTGAAATATTGCCCTAATCGAGATCGACGGTTGTGAGCCTCCCTCGATCCAATGGCTTACGTTCTTTTGGGATTTTCACCGACCCAGGAATCCACGACACTTGACCCAGATATGACCTTCGGCCAAGCCAAGAGACGCTATTCGCATTTCGCAACTTTGTGAATCCTAATGTCGATTCTCTTACTCTTCAATCCTTGAATGTTGAAATGTCGAAATGCCGAAATGGGCTCAACGACGATTAGCCCCTGACAAAATCTTAGTCCATGTGATATCTTCCTCTCTGACCACAACCCTACTCCAAAGACACGTTGCGTTTTGTGACTTTGGGGTTTTCAACGCAAAGTGCCCCAGCTCCTTGTCCTCGGAATTGTCGAAATGATGAACCCCGAAAGGGTCTAACGGCTCCTTAGCTCCTCCCTTAAGTCGCTTTTCATACGACTGGATCCTGTGACCTGGTGCTATTCCTCCGAATGTTTTTGGGGTTTCACGATTCAGGGAATCGTGATGCAAGCATTCGTCCTTTCCCTTTTGAATCCCCAGTCCACGAAATGTCGAAATCTCTCTGCTGAGAGATCAACGGCCCAGGTCCTTCTGGAATCGATGACCATGATCTAACTAGATTGACAGCTCGAAATCTTTCGGGTCTTCCTCCGAAACCTTGCCCGCTTGTGTTACCCATGATTTTGGTCATCATGATGGTGTATTGATGATGGTGTACTCAGGCTCCTCATAAGAACTTTCTCCTGAGTAAATTGGCATTCATCTCTTCCCAGAAAACTCATTTTTGAAGAGAGTTCGCAGGTTACTAGTATCCCAGGGTGCGAGAATGACCCATTCTCGCAGGCTGCCTTAAGCTAGGGTGCGAACTTCTCACACTGTGTAACATAGATAGGGTGTGAACCTACTCTAAAGCATGGAAAAAGATGAATTATCGATGATTTTAGAAGGGAATCTTCTAGAAGAATGGGTTGGCATTCGAATGGTTATCCTTGTACTAGATTCCCTGATATTGTGGGATCATTCTTATCTAAGTAACCATCTCATTCTCTTCTATATATTGATGGAATTCTCATGGAAAAGGTTAAGCAAGATTCATTGGAGAATTGGTGAAAGAATTGTGTGAAGGACTTAGCTTGAACAGAAGCTTGGAGACTCTAGCAAGTCTATCAAGAGGATTTGATCTTCTTCATACAAGGATTGAGAAAGTGTGTGTGTTGGAGCCAAGATCCATTGAAAGGAAGCTTGTGACATCAAGGCGATCAGGTTGTAATCTTTACTTTCAATTAATATGATATAGTGGCATGTCCCTTTCCCATAAAGCTATTCTCACTTTATTGTGTAATTCCTTGATCATATACATAAGTAGATAGATGAATATATTTTGCTATCTTCACTTTGGTTGGTTTGTGTTGTCTTGGTCTTGACCTCACGAGAGCACCGAAGCGAGGCGGGAGCAACAGAGACCCTAGGAAGAGATACTAAGGTATGTTACTTGTTCCTTCCTACTAGTTTATTCAATGGTTAAAACTTAGGGAAAGAGTCATGTCCTGTCCTGTTTTGTTCTAGATCTAGGTGGATCTAGGGAGATCTGTTAGTGTCCGCACCTACCGATTAGTCAGATAACAAAATTGGAGACTCCACTGGGGACATAACCCATTTTCTTGTGGTTTTTGGTATTTTTCCTTGGCCATTTGCTCATGTCTTACCCTTCTCCTTTCATATCAATATCTGAGTCTTCAGGATACCCTGATAGACCCTTTGGGTCCAGAAGTCTCTTCAAATTTTGTGTCATTTTCCAAAACTTTAACTAGTTTCAGACATTCTCGCACTGCACTCCACAATAGCCTGCGAGAATCTGTAGAGTTCACACCCTGCCTTTAGGTTCAGTGTGAGGTTCTCGCACTCTGCTCAAAGCTCACTTGCGAGAATCCTTCATTCTCGCACTGTGTAACACTCTCAGCCTGCGAACTCATTTTTTCAAAGTTTTGGATTTGAGTTTTTGCATCTTGAATTTCCCAGATCAGTTTAGATGCCTCAAAAGAGTTTCTTGGACCATTGATTGATGTTTTTCTTGTCTTCATTTTCGTGCATGAATAGTCTTAGGATTTCAAAGGCTCTTTTTGTCACTTTTGTCTTGACTTTTGTTTCTTGACTTTTCTTGGCAAAGCTATACTCTATGATTTCAGAATCTGAGTGTGCTTGTTTGGTTAAGAACCGGCGATCGGTTGAAAGTTGAGTTTCTTTGTCTTTATCATTTTCTTATTCTTTGAAAGATCACTTTTCTTATGCAATTGAGAAGACTAGTTTGGTTTGCTTGTTATTTTTGTTTCCATTGAAATAGTGGTTTGGGTTTTTATTGCTTATTCATTGCTTTTTGATTTTCTGCACTCTCACTATCTAGGTGTAGGTCCTTTTTGAAAAGTGAACAAATGTTTTTCTTTCAAAAAATCATTTTTGTTTTTGAAAACATTGAAAATCAATTTTTGAAGTTATTGAAAAAGAAACAATAGAGAATTGTTATTGATGCATGATTTGTTGCATTTGTATTTTAAAGGAAATTGTGTCTTGTAGTTCAAGTTTGATCCAGAAAACTTCTCTTTCCCTCCCATACATAGGATTCATTGAACGAAAATCGATATATTTCATTCTCATCCATGCATCGTTGGGTCAGAGTCTTATACAACATCAATTTCATCTCTGTTTCCTTTGAGTAAACAACAACTCTTAATAACAATGTGCAGTTGTAAAATTTATCTAGTAACTCTTTTCTAGGGCTCTATTACACCAACATTTTGCTAGGCTAGTGCTTTGGAGTAGGAAGAGAGATACACTCTTCAAAGAACAAAACACACAATAGCATCTTGTGTTAAGCAGTGTTAAATTCCATTTGCAACATCTTGTCCTGGGAAGCCCTTCTCACACAAGGGTCAAGCACGAG
>SNQJ01S0181837.1:3611-18096 GCA_010110895.2 Picea sitchensis | reverse complement strand
AAAAAGTTCATGAATTGGGACGGGAAAATCATTCTCTTTATTACTTAAAATGAGTCAACTTACAAAAGTTGAGACCGGCCACCGCTCATTGAACCTGATCCTGGGCTCCTCTTCTTCTGTCCTTCAACTGCTTTGCTTTAAATCTCCTTTGGCATTAGGAAAGGCTAAAGGGTTGGGACAATGGAATGTGTAAATGGGCAGAGTTTCTTTGCTATATTATTCCTCCTCCAAATGGTACCCCTACCCCTTCTTTTATAGGCTAGAAGGAGCTAGGTATTTGGACGAACCCTCAGCCATGCATGGTCGGGAGTTTCAGTTAACTCACCCATAAATTTTTGTTCCGTTGGAAACTTTCCTTTTTTCATGCTTTTGTCGATCCACACAGGCTGTTTTGGTCCAACCAGCGTGTACACGCGTGAAGTAATGAGTTAGGGCGCGTGGGACTTTATTCAAGAGGATTTTCAAAGAGTTGTTCAACAGTGTTTTGGAAAAGAAGGGATATGAATTGGCCTGATGCCAGGTAAGCATGTGTGGTGCAATTTAGGGTTATAATAGTGACCCTGATACAAGGAAGCTCAATGACGAGGTCCTCCCAAAAATTCGCAGGGATTATCTGCACATGGTGGCAAGCCGGTCTCCGGTTTTCCCTTGCGTCGATATTTTAAAGTGCCTCATTGATCACACCAATGCACATAAATATTCCATGATCGATAAGAAAGTAAGTGACAAGTCCATACAATACACCTCTATCCTGCCCAATACTTAGATCCCCGGTGAGCAACAAGTAGAAATTGGATCTACAAGGCAGAACAAAGAGGTTTGAGAGCCCACTCTCGAACAAATTTACACTGCGGGAAGCTTGGGAAACAATCTCACATGGGGTGATCAGTAGATACCAGACCTGGTAGATGAGGTCGCAGACATCTATGCAATCTCCTATGATCAAAATAGAAAGGATATCGTTCAGAAGACTGCAAAGAAGAGAAGAATCACCCTGGATCAGTCCATCATAGTCGTCATTGAGGAGAAGTTAATCGATATAGCAGATGCCCGTACGTATGAGCTGATTGGTGTGGGAAAATCCCTCTCAGAGGCCACCTAGGACAGAGCCAGGAGAGATGAAAAGGAACTTGCTGCCGCCTAAAAGGAGCTTGAACACTTGCACCATCTTGTCGATTACTATAAGGGTGCTACACAGACAACTATGTATTTAAAAGATGAGTTCAGTAAATTTTACGATGATTTTACGATGTATTTAAAAGATGAGTAGCGAGTTATCCCAAGCTCGACCACTTCCTAATAGTTAGAAATCTTTCCCTATCTTTGTAAAATTGGTTTATACTGACTTGCATATCTTGTACCTACCCCACCTAGGAGAAAATACAAAAAAAAATGTCTTAATCGAAGGAAGAGCATTCACTAGAAAACACAAAAGCTCATCGATAATTTGGCCAGATTGTAAGATCTGGAGAACCATTCCACTCCAAATGCTGCAGAGTCTAATTGGGCCTCGGTGGTGGGTTTGGTTCCTGCTGTTGAATTAGGGGATTTAAGCCCCATCAACAGACCCTAAGGACATCTCCTTCAAATGTCATTCATATTTTCTTTAAATCGACCACAGTGGAATTATTGAAAGCCCAATCAATTCCTAACAGAACAGGATAAGGACAACTATCATCAACTATCTCAATTACCTCAAAGTCTGAAAATGTCCTTATTCCGTTGATGTCCATGGGGACATGTTCCAATATGCCAAATGGGATTACTACCTATTGATTAGCCATCCTAAGCCTGATAGGGGAATATATAAACTTAGGGTTTCCCATCAGTGCCTAGGTTTGCTTCGTCATGACATTGACCTCCGACCCTAAGTCGAGGACCACATATTCTATATCATACTCTCCAATTTGAGAATTCAAGTGTAATTCCTTATTTTTCCTTCTCTTCTTGGATATTTTATGTACTACTTTATTCAGTAAAGGATCTACCCTTCCTATCTCATACTATCTGACCAAATTTTGCAGTTCTTGTATAGCTTTCTTGTCTTTAATCAACTCTATAAATGTATACAAGAAACTAACAAGTTTACTTGCCTATTTTTCATCTCCGGGCAAAGAAGACCGATCAAGTGCTAAAGGCATTCCAAATTATCTGACTTCTGGTCGTGTCTTTGATGAAGAACCTCGGTCTCCTCTGAATTCTCTTCTTGCCTCCTCGAACATTTGTTTTTATTTCTTTGCATCAAAAGTTTGTGTCTTCTCTGCAACTTTCCTGATTCCTGATTCTTTTGTAGTCTTTCCTTGGGTCATTATGTCTTCTCCTGTAACAACGCCTCCTTGATTGATAGCAACAACTCTAGGGTATTCTCCGCGAGGTTCGACTTTGATCAATTGTATATGCGGGTTCTGCTGAGGTCCTCATTTCTCTTGAAGTTTAGCCAGTAATGCTAGACATTCCTCGATAACATGCTCGAAGGATTTGCAATATCTAGAAGTGGTACAAGGGTTTTGACAATCCCTTGCCAAGTTTCCAAGTTGTGCGCAGTTATAACAGATTATTTTTCCTCGACCTCGACCCATACCTCCTCCTCTTCCTATGTATCTACCACGAGGGTTGAAGTTTCCTCTCTTAGGGGAGTTATATTGCGTAGGGTTTCCTTCTTGTTGTACTTCACCTTGAATCTTGTATATATCCATTGACCTTTCATGCATGATATCGTAAGCCCTACAATCCCTATCATCATGTCCCACAGACTTACAAAATGTGCAATACAAATTTGTGGATGTCTGAACGTATTTTTACATGTAGTAGCACTAACCAGGGCAATGTCTTTTTCTGCATACCTCACACCAGGGTAGGGTAACTTGTTTCAAGGGGCTCGGAGCTCCAGAGGCCAAGTATTAATGGAATAGGGGACATTGTTCCTTGTCATGTCCTTCTGACCTACATCTGACACAACAAATGTCTTCTCTTTTATATTTTCCCTTGTCTTTCTTCATATCTTCGACATGTAGAGACAAACTAGTTAGCTGACTCAAGATTTGACTCATACCTGAGTTGGATTCTCCCATAGGGGAAAATTCTAGCTTCATAGAGATCTCCAGTGCCTTATCCTGCGAAGCGATCTTCTGCTGCATCAGAGGAAATCTGATGTGTGGTAAGAGGGCAGTAATGAACCATTCCTTGTTCTGCTCATCTGGGATTTGAAAACTCAGATGGATTGTCAAGGTCTTGAATCTCTGATTGAACTCCCATACCGGTTCAACTATTCTCTACTTGATTTCTTTTAGTTCTATAATGCACTGTGATTCTGACTTAGGTTTCTTGAATTCAACAATTAATGAAGTCTTAATAGAATTCAACGGTTTAGGCGTAGCTCCTTGGACAAATTTCATATACCATCTTAGTGTGTGATCTCTTAGGGTAGTATTGAACTGAGCTCGTTTGACAGCTTCATCGGTGATATTCTTAATGCTCCATATGAATTTATATAGGAACTAGTGTGATCAAGATCTTCAGATCCATCTCCTCTAAAGGTGGGTAACCTCATCTCATCTGCCATAGATCTCCCTAGTTTTCTGGACTGAGTATGTGGCAGACTAATAGTGAAAGTGCTCTGAGTGCTCTGGTGACTATGATTACTTTGATTTCTTAATTTTGCTGAAACAACAATAGGATTAATAGTACTTACTTCAATGGTCTACGCAGTTCCTGAAGTTTCTGGCTCTTCTTGGCGAGGCTCTGCAACTTTCCCTTCCTCTGAATGATCCTCATCTGTCAGATCTACCTCTTCTCCACTGTAGAAACCCTTTTCCCTGTAGTTTTGCTTAAACAGGTTCACGCGAGGAACTTCTCTGAACACTCTCCCACTACACATATGTCCAGCCTCTATGTCGCTATCGCTGTCCAAATTCTTGAACATTATCTTTTTCAAATCTGACCAATCGAATGTATCTTCAAGATGTTCTTCTCATGCAATAACATCTTGATTTTCAACTTTAGAAAGTGTAAAAATTTTCCTCTGGGTCCCTTGAAGAAATATCTCTCGACTTGGCTATATGACTCTACTTTTTCAACAACAAACATGGTGATATACCCTCCAATGGTACTATCAAACCAATGATCTACTACTCTTGACACGACGTTATCAATTCTCTTGACCTTCTTGATCAACGCCGACGTCCAAACCACAAGTGGCCTAGATCTGGTCTCAAATTGGGTATCTGCTAACCTAGCTAGCCACTCATATAGCTCCTGATGGATTCCTCCAAAGAAAATTTCATGTATATCAGTAAATATATATCTCTCCAACCAATCCTCATGTACAAAGATAACTTGCAAGGAAAGAAACAAGAAAAGATAAACACAATATACACAATGCTTGATGAAATCAAAGAAAATGAATTTCCAAAGGTACCAGAAAATCCAAATGTACAACAACAGGAGAAACATGTACCTCAAACTCTTGCAAGTGTTTTTATAATATCTACTAGGTTAAGTAGACCCCCTGAAAAATACTCTCCATTTTCTTATTTATTGTTGTCTGATTCTGGTGAACTAGGAAGTTATGAAGAGGCAATGCAGGTGGACACTAAAAAGAAGTGGGAGAAAGGAATGAAAGAGAAAATGGACCCCTTGGTAAATAAATGTTGGCACATGGGCAGACCCAGGGTTCATCTCCAAGAGCGCAAGAACAATCACTAACTACTGGCCCTTTTGGTAACACCCGCGAAGCAGATGCAGTCTCACCCGAAGTAGCTATTGGGGGGTTGCAAGACAGAGATGTCTGCAACCAAGGGGATATCAAGTGGACCCAATACAAAATCAATACAACAATTATATATCATCTACCAGTTCAGATCTACTCCGCATAACTATCTATCAGATCTAGCACAGTAATGCAATAATGGTATACCTCATGGCACAAAATAGAGCATCAATCACACACAACACAAAACATATGTGGTTCACCCTCTCTCTAGGGCTACATCCACATAACTATGCATTATAATATATTAAGATGAAGTATACAATTCTTGTTTGCTCTCTTAGCTAGCATATCTTCTTTCTTCTTCTCTCTATATCTCCCCTTCCTGCACACCCAATTGCAGGACTGATCTTCGCACCCAGCTGAAGATCTTACAATACCAGAAGGCTCTTGCACTTAACACTTCTCTCTCTCACACAATAATCGGTCATACCAATAATGAAACTAGAACGAACCCTCTTCCCTCATCTAGGTTCTTATTTATACATTACAATCACTCACTGACAACCTTAGGCCGAAACCTAGGTGTCAAAACCCTAGATACCAAAACCCTAGGTGTCTAAAACCCTAGGTCAACTTGACCCATGTTTTCAGGGCTTCGCCAGCCTGTCTTTCCTTCCTTCTCGCGTGGTGCTCCAAAGCATCCAATGGTGGCTTTTTCCTCTTGTTGATTTGTCCATGATCCATCTTTCTTGCTGATCTGTCATCCTCAATCTCCTCGTCCAAAAACTTGTTTCCTTTTACTTCGATCCGTCTTTTCTACTCTTTTTCTCACTTTGACCCAGTAACAGTGACACTGTCTTCCACGTAGTTCACATTTTGTCTTTTCTGCCTTAACCTTCGCTTACTTCCATCACCAAGGGCCAACAATAACCATACTTGGGACTTCGTTCAATTGTTTGTAGGAAAAAGAGCATTGCAAAATAAATGGGTTTACAGATTGAAGGAAGAAGATGGAGGCAAGAGGAGATACAAGGACAAACTTGTTGTAAATGGGTTTGCACAAAAGAAATGCATATATTTTGATGAAATATTTTCTCCTATTGTTAAAATGACTTCAATTAGGACTATTTTAAGTCTTGCGGTAGTAGAAGATTTGCATCTTGAATAATTACATGTAAAAACAACGTTTCTCCATGGGGGTTTGGAGGAAGAGATTTATATGCAGTAGCCATAGGGGTATGAGGTCAAAGGGAAGGATAATTTGGTATGCAGGTTGAATAAGAGCTTGTATGGCATAAATCAAGTTCCAAGGAAGTGGTATTTGAATTTTGATAGGTTTATGAGAAAACAAGGTTATAGTAGATGTCATTCTGAACACTGTGTTTATTTTAAGAGGCTAGAAAATGGAATCTATATTATCTTGCTATTGTATGTAGATGAAATAGTTGTTGCATGATCTAACATGCAATATATAAATGTTCTCAAAAATAAATTATCTAATTCATTTGCGATGAAGGATTTGGGTGATGCAAAGAAAATCCTTGGTATGAGAATAACAAGAGACAAGAAAAAACACAAATTGACATCGTCTCAGGAAGAGTACATAGAGAAGGTGTTGGAGAGATTTAGAATGCATAATGAAAAATTAGTTAATATGCCTTCAGTCAACCATTTCGAATTAACCAAGGAAATGTGTCCCAGGACATAGGAGCAGATAGAGTACATGTCTAGGGTCCCTTATTCATTAGCAGTTGACAACTTGATGTATGCGGTGGGGTGCACAAGACAAGATATTGCACATGCAGTGGGAGTTGTGAGCAGGTTTATGAACAATCTAGGTAAAGAACATTGGGGGGAAGTAAAGTGGATTCTCAAGTATTTGAGAGGTACTACTATTCATGCATTATGTTTTGGAGGTTCAAACACTATTCTATGAAGATATGTTGATTCATATATGGCAGGTGATAAAGATAACAAGATGTAAGGCCCAACAAGTGGCCTCATGAGGAAGCTTTGGAAGAGGTAGAGGACCAGTGGTATGCCACAATTTTCAACAACCAGGAAATTATACAAGAGAATGTCCACCTCCACCCATGACATGTATGTATTTTCGTGTATCGGATCATGACACAGAATAATGTACGACACTATTAGGGAAGATCCAGGAGAAGAGAAATCAGAACAATCAGAATGTTCAGTGGATTTCGGTAGAAGCGAGGGATGAAGGAAGAAACATCAACATAGTTATGTGGGGAGGAGCTAAAATAGGAAACGACACGGTAAGAGAAGAGCCATCACAAAACCAATGGGTGAAGAAGAATGTCAAACCAAAGAAGGATTTTGATGCGTAGAACGAAAATGAGATATTCAAGCAGGCTAGACAATAATTCATGAATCCAAACATTACATTGACATCAATTGCACATCATAATAAGGAAGTACCAACATATGAGATGCCTCCATCACTGGATCACACCAAAGAAGCACAACCCCTAGGACAAGTAAGTGTGATTAATGGTTTTTTTCAATCCTGTGCTAAAATACTAAATGATCCATCCTTTATTAAAGTATTACAAAATATACTAGAAAGATATAGCATAGAGGCATAAGGAAATCTATAATAGAAAACAGTTAATCATATGCATACAATAAGAAGAACAAATAGAGAATTCAGACTGAATGCCAATATTGGATATTTCAACATGGGAGATATTATACTGGATTTAGGATCCGAAGTAAATGTGATACCCAAGAAGACATGCCAATGTATGGGAGAACCCACATTAGGATATTCACATGTTCAACTGAAACTAGAAAATCAACACAGAGTTATACCAATTGGATGACTAAAAGGAGTGAAAGTATATCTGGATGGAGTGTGTACTAAATACGACTTCGAAGTAATAGAGATAGTGGATGGCACAACACCTTATCCAACATTGCTTGGCTTGGATTGGGCATTTGAAAATCATGCCATAATCAACTTAAAGACGAGGAAGATGACATTCGAGTCAGGAGAATACATAGTCATTATGCCATTGGACCCATCTGAAGGGGAAAGGTTTGTAGAACCTAATTGCTTGGACCTAGAGGAAATTAACAAATTTTATAGAACAACCATGTGAGAAGAAGATTATGTGAACCCAATTGCAGATTTTCCTGCAACACTGCCCGATTGACTGTCTCTCTCGAAGATGTTTGTTTGGTATTCTTGTCCCTCTTTGGACATAGATCAGGATGTAAGGACCAACAAATGGCCTCATTATGCCCATATCTTCTACAATGGATGCAGTAGCCTTTCTCCTTTAGAGGTGCATGATCTGATACCACATGATCTGAACCCGGGAGTGATAAGTTTCCAATAATTGGTTGTTTTTGCCACTCCTTCAAAAGGGTCAGTTATAGATCGTTTTACTTGAGCAATTGTAATTAAAGGTAAAGTTGAAGTCTATGTGCTTGAATTGGAAGTGAATGGAAACCTCTTTAGTCTTTCTTATGTGAAATCTATCATGATTTCTTTTAACATCCTATGTGGGGAAATTCATGGAAAAACAACATAAGAACATAACACACATAATGGATAAGACACTTCACTTGATAATGGAGTTCACCCTTGTAGTGGGATACCTCTCTGGGTCATGCTCCTAATCCTGCCCACTTTATTCTTATTGATGTAATGACGTCTCTCCTTTACAAGTTGTAAGGCCAAAGTCCCTCTTCAGTGACGACAACAAGAGATCGAAATGTGATTAGGAATGTATCAGCTTCACAAGTTCTACTCATGAGGCATCCATGACGCTGACATGGACATCATTCCCACATACTTAATACATAAAAAGATGAAGAATAAAATATGACCCCCATCAACATGGAGTCATCAAAAAGCCTTAGATCTGCTTCTCAGATCCAAGCATAAATATGCATCCCATACAAAAGATCCCAGAACCCACGAGAATCAGAACTGCTTCGTTGGACACTTGTCATGCAAGTGCCACAATTTCTCTGTCACATATAACTAATTGATTTGATGTGAAAGAAGATAATAAAAAAATAGATAGGAGGAATAAGACAATCTTACAGCCTTGCTGCAGCTTCTCTCTACTCCTTCAAACCTATAACATGCATGCTATGCTGCAACATTTAACGACAAAACAACATAATGAAAATCATGCTTACATTGGCTTCTCCAACACTTAGCTTGTTGATCGGAAGCTCTGCTGCAAAAAATAGACATCATCATTTAATTCACATCGTTGAATTACCCAAAAATGATTGTCAAATCATCTCCATCCGAGTCAGACACTTTCAAGCCCAAGAGACACCTCTACCTCGGTAACCGTGCCACTGCATCTGCAATAAATCACTCATTCTGGAATTTGGCATGGTAATCGAGATGGGAATAATGAGGCCACTTGTTGTGCCTTACATCCAAATATACGTCCAAAGAGGGACAAGAATACCAGACAGACATATTCGAGAGAGACAGTCAGTCAGGCAGTGTTGTAGGAAAATCCGCCACCAGGAGAAGACCAACTACCAGAGAAAGGGCAACTCGGTAAAGAGGACATGTTCGAAAAAATGGTTGAACAAATGGGGAAAATCCTTTTGAGTTAGTCGAGAGTGGCCATCTTTTGTAAATCACATGTTGTGATTCAGTCCCTGTAGAAGGGTATTGTGTAAAAGTGATAATTGTTGATATCACTTCTTTTCTTTTCTGACACATGTTGATATTGTTAGGCCTTGTGAGGTAGTTTGGGTATGAGTTTCTTATTGTAAGTCCAATGGACATGAAACTTAATGTAATGAATTTTGGGGACCAAAAGTATTTTCAGTTGGGAGGTGTGATCCAGATGGATCCAGGGAACATCAAAGAAGTTTTAGAAGTGTCCCAGAATGCACAGAAGTGTCCTAGGAGGCTCAGAATGGCCTCAACAGGTAGAAAAATGGAAAAAATAAAAGTTTCCAAAACTCAATTAAAACAACATAATCACGAAGAGCACATCACAAGATTTCCAATGATGCAAATGTCTCGTAAAACGGAGTTACAGATCAAATGTTATAAGCGGTCAAAGTTTTGGTCAACCCAGTCCAATCAGTAGGGATGAGTCAGCATCCGTACTACTGACGTCAGCATCCATACAACCTACATGGAAAGTACAGAGAGTGACATGTGTCATGATGACATCAACATGCCACGACGACACCATAGGTTGACATGTGTCACTCAATTTTGGCCTTTTTAGGGTGCCACGTGGACAAGTAAAAATGTGCCATGTGGCACCCCAAGTGATGCCACGTGGAACCACCCAGAAGGTTCCACGTGTCCAAGGTGACGTGGAGATGAAATAATCATGTACATTTGGATGAATCAAATGATGCCATGTGGCCAATAAGGAGGTGCCATGTGGCCAATAAGGAGGTGCCATGTGGCACCCCCGAAATGCACAATATCAACCCATGAAAAAATATTTAAAAAAAATATATATTAAACAGTCCACCAAAAATGGCAGTAGTTCTTCCATATCTGCCATGATCTGATAGATATAAATACCCGCCAAATGTCCGCTATAAATAGAAAATGGATCCGCCAAATATGGTGCACCTGCCATATTCTCCACCAATCAAATGGTCGCTGCCAATTTAGCCAACCGCCAAACCATTCTCCAGATTTAGCGCCAGTTCGGTTTTATGTTTAAAACAAACACACTAAAAAGGGGAGGCCATGGGATTCAACCCCAGGACCTCTGCCTAACCAAAGTATTAAAATAACTCGATCTACCAGCGTGCCAATCGCCTTAATTATGATGTAATGGCCACCATTTTGTATAAGTAAGGGGTTTCATATCAGAGTTGGGGGTAGAGCACACAAGAGCACGGAGAAGGGGTAGGCTGAGCGCATCCATACAATATGGATTTGGGCATATTTTTCTAGATTTTGGCATGGATTTCAAGATCTATTAGTCATTAATAGTAGGAGAAGTGGCACGAAAACTGAGGCAGGGTTGTCTTGGGGGCCCGAAAGTGTCCGACTCGGATTAAGACGGGGAGAAAGTAATTTTTAGGTAAAACAATGCCACGAATGTAGTGGCGGTGTTAGTTTTCTGATCTGAGAAAATATTCTATGGATTAACTCCAGAAGAGGTATACTTATGTATTTTTCC
This sequence comes from Picea sitchensis, assembly GCA_010110895.2. Classification (NCBI taxonomy): domain Eukaryota; kingdom Viridiplantae; phylum Streptophyta; class Pinopsida; order Pinales; family Pinaceae; genus Picea; species Picea sitchensis. The sequence continues at coordinate 7,224 of SNQJ01S0181837.1, read as the reverse complement.
CTACCCATTTGAGAGCAGGACCCAGAGACGTAGTCCACTAGGGACAAACTCCATTATCAAGTTCTTTGTGTTCATATTGCATGATTATGTCTCTTTCATTTTGATATTTTCCTTATTTATGGTGTACTTTTGTTTATGCTCATTTTATGCAATTCTTTAATAAGTCACCTGATGAAAATATCCCGGATCAACGCCTCTCTTTTGAATTCTTGTAACCTGATGGTAGGATCATGTCCTGCCATCCTGAATGATGAACTACTACCTCCACGTGGTGTAGATACTTGAATACTGCTTCCTTAACTAGCTCCCCCAGTTGTTGTTCCTTGTGTAGATGTACTTCTTGTTGTCTTCCTTCTCCCAAAATTTGGTTGTCTAAATGGTGGTGTTCTTTTTGGTGTATTAGTCGCACATGGGTTTATGGGTTTCACACTGACACTGATATGGATAGGAGTGTTTCCTTTTATTCCTGCTCTTGGACCTCTCGTCTTCCTCTCACATGTCACACACAGGATTTCCTCAATCTACTCCACATCCTGGAGATCCTCTATGGCGAGATCCAAGTATTTGCGCAGTGTCACCTTTGGGTTTATGTTATCTTTCTACGCAAACTCTAGATCCTTTGTCTTCAACCAGCTCTCTATCTCTGCCTTCATTGGATTCCAGGGTCTCAACATCCCATTTTAGATTCTCATTCGCTCAACGTATTGTCGTCCGGTTTGTCATTCTTTTAACACGTCTTCTGAAAATCTCCTATACTCAATCCCATTCTCTTCCAACCAACCAGAAACATAACCATTTGTTGGATTTTACTTATTTTACTTAGGATTATTTATGGGTTATTATGATTCTGCCTTACTATCATAGATTGACCCTGGTTCAAATTTCATAAGCTCCCAACAAAATCAAATGAAGTCTCACCCGAGGTAGAGGTAGGGGTGGTTGTAGGACTCAAATGTCTGCAACCTAGCTGGGACACAGATCTGTGATTATACCACTTAACAAAGCACTTAGCATTTAGCATTCATCAGTAATTAATCCTTATTCACATCACAGATCAAAAACCTAATTACATAACAACGTAGTATTCAACTAGATATAACACATCTAAGCACTTAGCACATGGAAAAAGATCACATCTAGCATTTATTCGTATCACTTAAGCACTAAGATATCATACTAGATTCATCTAAAAATTCATTACTACAATTAAGATTAAATTACATACACAAGACAATAACCAGAATGCACAAAGCAACCATAACACAGGATATACGTGGTTCACCCCAATGTGGGCCTATGTCCACCAACTCTTCTCTTCTTTATTATCTTCTCTCTATATTCTACAAGCACAGAGCCATAGGAACCCACTCTGCATAGGATAGGAGATCTACATGCACCTCGCCATATCTTCCTTCCTCGAGCTAGGTTTAATCACAAAGCCTTCTTACAATCACTTGCACTTAGCTCTGCAAGTCTCAATATACACTATGCACAAAGCCTTTGCAATCACACAGATAGAACTATAGCACTTAGCATATTCACCTTTCTTACATCACCTATATATCTATTTATACATTACAAAATGGGCCTAAACATGGGTAAACCCATGGGTCGACATCCCATACCCGTTACATAAACCCTAATCCCAAAAACTATCCTAAAAGGGGGCTAAGATCTCGCGATCTCTACTTCAACTTGCACTCTGCCTTCGACCAACCTGTTGAATTCCCAAAAGAGGTCAAACATGACCAAGGATCTCCAAAACTTGGTCAAGGGCCCACAAACCCCCAACACTCATCTGTGACTTGTCACGAGTCACTCTGGTCTAGGTAACTCTGCCTCAAACACCTCGAGCTTAGCTCGAGCTACTTCGACCTACTGTTGTGCCAAGGCCTCTTGCTTGGCGAACTCTTGAATAACTGCCTCGTTCAAAGGTCCCTCTAAGCATTGTTCTACTGAAGTGACTACTTGTTCTAGCTCTAATCTTCAGCCTTCAATCTCCTCAAAAAGTAGGCAAGCTACATCCTGGTTTGGATGGAGATTCTGAGTCACTTTCATGACTTTGCTTTCTATGGCATGGACCTATTGTTGAGCCATGCACTGTTCTTGGGATATTTTCATCCTCTCAACTACTAACAGGAGTTTCAATTGCACTTGTATTGTTGCTTCTTGCTACTTTGCTTCATGGATATGCGACTCTAGTGTTTTCAATTCAGGGTCCTCGGTAAGGCGCTCATAAGTCTAAGAACTGCGACTGCTTAGTTGTTTACATTCCATGGCTAATGCTTTGATCCTTTCAATTGTGCTCCGGGAATTTTCTTCTCTTTGGCCTCGCACTTCCTGCGGAGTGCTTGGCATTGTTTGTAGCTCCAGTTCGGTGACCCTCCGTTGAAGCTGTTGAATGGCTTCAATAAGATTCATGACTTGATTTACCATCGGGTCTTCTTCCATATGCTCCAAGCCTGTCACAGAGCGAAGTTCTCTATTGACTGCTCCTTTAACTCTGATCTTCTCCGCGAGAAGTTGTTCTTTCTCTTGTTGGATCTGTGTTCTATCCTCTTCGAACTTGATTTAGAGGTCATCCTTCTCTTGTTGCACAACTTGGAGTTGCTCTATGATTTCCTCTTGTGTTTGCTTCAGGGCCACTGTGGCCTATTCTTTTTCTTCCTGCATGGGAATAAGGAGAGCTTCAATCACATCAGCTATTTTGTGGAGTTGGGAAGGCTCATCTCCCATATCTGGTTCTTCTGGTGGTGGGGGTGCAGTGGACACTGTGCGGTTGGAGTGAAGGGATTGTTTTACTCCTATGAGCTCTGCTTCAATCCTTCCATACATGGTTTCTTGTTTGGCTTCATTTCTCTGTAAAATATCTTTCGAGGCATATGATATAGTTGCGATGATGAAGTCGAAGTCATCGATCGTGAGTATAGTATACAACTTCGGCTTACTTTCTTTGGACTTCTTCTGTGATGTAGGTTTCGTTGGGGAAACCTTTCTTTTCTTGGATGTCTTGACCTCCTCAAGGGGGTTCCTAGGCAGTGTTACTTTGACTTGTCTTCTTCCCCTTCTTTCTCTTCTTTGTTCACTTCATTGTCTCCTCCTTCACTAGGTGAATCTGATGCAATCTCTTCTGATGTGTTTTTTATTTCATGTACATCTTCCTTATTTTACTTCCTACTACCGTTGGGTGCATCATACTCTTCGTGAGTAACCATTGGACTTCCAATGAGGTTGGGATCAGAAAATGCTACCTGGTCGACTGGTATAAGGAACTTTGTGGGCCATTCCTTAGTGATTTCTTCCAAGTCCTCCTCTGTGAGCTTGTAGTAGGATTGAAGCTCTTATTTACTTTCATCTACTTGCGCAGTAATATAAATAAAATGACTATCTACGTGGAACTTCATAAGGGGCCTGAACCTGTCCAGGGTATTCGGTGTCATACGAAGGAAATACTCAATAGCCCTCTTCGACTATAGGTAGTAGGTATGGAATATTTCATTCGACTACCATTGTTTCCCCATATCGCTTGAATACCGGAGCGTGGTGAAATTTGCAGCTGGTGCCTCGAACGACTCAATGTCAGGGAAGGTTGCACCTTTCAGCATATCCTAAG
>SNQJ01S0181834.1:10250-22759 GCA_010110895.2 Picea sitchensis | reverse complement strand
ACCATTTTGTTAAGTTTTGTTGTTGTTTTTTTTTTAATTTAGATTTTGAATATATTTTTTTAAATGTGTTTTTGTCTTCATTAAAAATATATATATTTGTGAAGATTTTCTCTTTTCTCTTTATTTATTTTTTAATGTAAATTTAAGAAAAAAAGAAGAAGAAGTTAGTAAATAAATTTTCAAGTGACCATTTAGGATCCAATTTTGGTTTTTTTATTTGTCAAGGTCACAGTTTGAATTAGGTCGCAATTAGCTATAATTTTAACGTTTAGAATTTTTTTTTTCTTTAGGTAGCATCATGTTTTTATTTAGGTGTTGATTTTAAGGTTTTTCTAAGAAACTATTTTATGTTTTAAGACCATGTTTGAAAAAAGTTGTAATTTTGACTCGGTCATTGGTGCTATTGGTAGCACGCTATTGGTAGCACCACGTTTTGATTTGGGGGTTGATTTTAGAGTTTTTTTTAGCAACTATTTTATCCTTTAAGCCTATGCTTGAAAAAAGTTGTAATTTTAACCCGGTTACAAAAGGTGGTGCTATCGGTAGCACCACTTTTTGATTTGGGGGTTGATTTTAAAGTTTGTTTGAGAAGCCATTTGATCATTTAAGCTCATACTTGAAAAAAGTTGTAATTTTGACCCGGTTACAAAAAATGGTGTTACCGGTAGCACCACTTTCTGATTTGGGGGTTGATTTTCATGTTTTTTATGCAAAAATATGGGTTTTAAGGGCTAGAGTTCTCGTTTTGAGGTCACAGTTCTCATTAAGTTGGTAACTATGTTAAGTATGAAAAATAAATTAGAGCTCAAAAAATGGGTCCCGACTATTAGGCCTGCTAAGATACCCAAATACAAAATGTTTTGAGGATGGAAACAGACCAGAACAAGGTTCCTTCAAGGGAGTATCACCAATGTTGAAAGGCCTTGGAGATGAAACTGAAGAAGTTCCCACAAAGATGTATTGGAAGGAAAGAGCATGAGGCTTGCGGAGTATGAAATCTCCAATCAAGAAGTATGACCAAAACTTGAAGAAGAGGGCCAAGTAACCTCAAAGAACATGGTTGAATTCTGAAGCAGAAAAAGATTGGTTGCAAAGGCATGAAAATGGAAAACAATGACAACCACCACATAAATGCTTCAAAAAAATAGGTGTTAGTGAAGAACCAGAATAAAGGCCTCAAACAGAAGCAAACAACATCCACCATAAAAAGTGTAATGAGGTCTGTGGAGGTTAAAATCTCCAATGAAGAAGTATGACCAAAACTCTAAAGAACGCCAGTTAACCCCACATTGTCAACGCCATCAAAGATCCATGTAGAAATACAAATTTCAAACTTTTCAAGCAAAGAGATTTTTCCTCTGAAATGAGTCTTGACTCAGAAGCCTAATGAGGTAGTCATGTACAATCGACAAAAAATATCATAAAATGAGTGTCTTTATGGATGCCAATTCATATCACCAGAGTGCATGGGTCACTAGCTGCTGCAACAACCGAGTCAAAATAGGAATCAATGCTCGATACGAGGATCACTCTTAAAAAGTAGTTGATGACGAACAAAATGATGAAGTATAAAGAATCACCCGAGGAAGCATTGCACACCATCCCCGCCCACAATGTTGAACTAGGTCACGACCGTAGATGATGGAAATGATGTCACAAATGTTGACAAATTATAGAGGTGCTAGTTGAACATGACATCGTTGATGCTGGACAACCATGCAAAAAACACTCAAATGTGGCTAGCTCCAAGTCCTACAAAACAAGGCTAGTCAAGAAGATAAAAAACTGGTGTTACTATAAGAATATTTGCATGAGTGGTCTAAAATCCACTACTCAATGTGAAAATAGAGAGAGGTACCCAAATACCATCATGGACAACAATCCTCGATATGGGTCTCGGAAAATAGGGCCATGTTAGGTACCTATTTACAAGTGAGGAATCAATTCTCTTAATTTATCTTGACAAACAAGGTCATATTAGGTACCCATGTACAAGTGAGGAATCAATTCTCTTAATTTACCCAACCCATGAGAAAAAAATAAGAATCTAAAAAACCCATCAAATGTGGCATGCAACCAATCATTGAGAAGAGAGAAAAATGCTCTTCTTAATGCCTCAAACAAGAATGGAGGTTTCTTATACCTCAAACAAGAACGTAGTTTTCATTAAAGAGTGATGGAAAACAATTCAATATACAATAAATTGGCAAAAAATTATGTAGTGAACCTAAAAAAAATACAAACTCCTTTACATTGTCAACAACTGGGGTCAACGGGGCAGGGATGCCGAGAAAGGAAAGAAATCTAGGGGCAGATCCTCTTCGTCCAAAAGAGATATTCATGAACCCTAAATTCCCCATGTACGCACACCGTCACTAGCCCAATCATCGACATTGAAATAATAACTAACCTGATGCTTGTCATAGAAAGATAACAATTGTAAGGATTGTCGAGATCCCCAACACCTCCTAGTCGTTGTAGGTTTTGTTGAATAGAACTAGGGGCTCCCTCCTCAATAGATAAAGGAAGATCCACCCCCGTTGGGAGTCCAACAAGTAGGAAAAACAAGACCAGGTTGGAGAGAAGGATGAAAACGTGGACACTAGAGCACATAAGGAGGTAATTCACATGTAGATACTCTAAACCGCAGTCAAATGTAATAGATAAATACAATTTTATGTTTACACATTCTATGTTGGAGATAATGGTTCCATTAACGTAATGATAATATTTGGTTGGTGTTTGTTAGTGATTGTTGAGATATTCTCTCAACCTCTCTTCCTAAATTTGGAATAAGTTGGATCTCACAACAACTTAGAGATCTCTATATAAACCTATTGTATTTGTACCCGTTTTCATATAATACCGAGAACAATTTATTGTGTGAAGAACTGTCTACTCTTCAATTTTCTTATTTGGTATCAGAGCTGATATAGCCCTGACTCTCTCACAAGAGGGAGTTGTGATCACGCAAATTCCATAGTTATAATCTTTTGTACATATTTAGGATTAACTTAGAGTGTGTGAGAGTAGATAGTTTCCTATGTGAGTGATTTCTACTTGTGTTTGTGTTTGTACATGTGCTGTGAGAGAATCATAACCGTTTCCATTTGAAGAAATCACCTTTACTTGAGTTAGACATCCGTTGTCTTCTAAGGATTGTATTTCAATTTCCATGTGTAGAGTTTGTTGCTCAGAAATTCTGTCTTCCATGCCACTGTTGGAGATATAGGGGTCGCTGGTGGAATTTTGGACCCACTGATTAAATTCATCCTTCTAGAGACCATCATGACGCTCTCCTCGGTCATTTTTGATGCAGTGGTCGGGACCTTTAATGATATGAAGGCTTCCATTTCTCATGTTGTCAGAAGAAAACAAGAACAAGAATCAATAGGCCAGGCTTTCAAATTGTTGAGATGGCTTGTTTCTTTTGCGTTGTTTGTTTTGCAGTTGCATGGGAGATATTTTTACTTGGGGGTTTCATTTTGTACACCACGTGCAAGATCATGCATTGGAATGACGATGGAGGATCTCTCTGTGGTAGTGTGGCTATATTAGTTTTAGTAGAAGATAATTTTTTTAATTAGTGTCACTATGTATTAACATTATTATCTATTTGTAGAATAAATGATGAGGAATTTGAAAAATGAGGTGCCGAAGAGGCATTTGCAGCTTCACAGAAAGGATCAAGTGTAGGTAAAATCTCAGTACAGATGGTTTTCTAATTAGTTAAGGAATTATGGATCTAAGGAATGATCCCTCATTAGTTTTTGAAGACAAGAGAGTGGTCTACTAGTGAGGTTATGTGACCTAGAGTGGTCTAGTAATTGACTCTGGGAGATCCGTTATTCAGGAGTTCGGAAGTGGAACTCATGAATTCAACTCAGGAGCTATTGAGGCAACTTGATGGAGCTCAACCTGATTCAAGAATTGATTTCTGAAAAAAATGTTTAATTATGTTTCATGTTATATATTCAATTTGTGTTTGATTTCATTATTGTTTTCAATAATTTTAGCATTAAGGGGGGGTGTTTGAGATAATGCTTCCATTAATGTAACGATTAGATTTGGTTTTTGTTTGTTAGATCTGTTGAGATATTCTCTCAACCTCTCTTCCTAAATTTGGAATAGGTTTGATCTCACAACAACTTAGAGATCCTTATATAAACCTATTGTATTTGTACTAATTTTCATATAATACTCAGAACCATTTATTGTGTGAAGAAATGTCTACTCTTTGATTTTCTTATTTTCTATATACTAAATATTTAGATACTTACTGGCTGATTGTGAGTAATAATTAGAATGAAGTAAGTTATAAGCAGATTGAATAATGAATACATGTGCACATGGAGCACCTTTTGGAACTGAGTCATGCTTAGTAAGTTCCAAGGGCTGTTGGTGCACCTCGAGTTGAAACTCTACCCTTTGAAAGTGGTTGAATTGGCCCAGTCAGATTCGTAGGAGCTTGAGAGGGTATCTCACTTGCCCCTGGAATACAACTATTTTCCATGCTTAGATCCTCCAAGTGTTGTAACTTTGAGACTAACCTGGATCATACACGAGCTTAAACTCTATACACAAAATAAAACAATAAGAGAAGGAGTAAAAATTAGAGAAAGACTATCTGTTCTATATCTTATGTTTTTCATTACAAGAGAGAGCTCCTCTATAATTTATCATAGATTGAGAGGAGACACAAGAGAAGGTAGGTGGTAGGAAAGTTCACCTACTGCACTAATAAGTCAAGGAAATGGTTGAATAATTCACCTACTTCAGTGATAAGTCAAGGAGGTGGTTGATTAATTCACCTACTTCAGTGATACGTCAAGGAATCACATGGTGTATATCCGCCAACTACGAAGCAGTGATTGACCTATGTAAACTTATGTACACCAACACCCCCCCATAAGTGTAACTTAGGGAAGTATGAAAAAGACATTAGAGATCAAAAAATGGGTCCCATATACTAGGCTTGCTAAGATACCCAAATAAAAAATGGTTTAAGGATGGAAAAGGACTAGAACAAGGTTCCTTGAAGGGAGTTACACCAATGTTGAATGGCCTTGTAGCTGAAACTGAAGAAGATCCCACAAAGATGTATTGAAAGGCAAGAGCATGAGGCTTGCGGAGTTTGAAATATCCAATCAAGAAGTATGACCAAAACTTGAAGAAGAGGGCCAAGTAACCTCAAAGAAAATGGTTGAATTCTGAAGCAAAAAATGATTGGTTGCAGAGGCATGAAAATGGAAAACAACGACAACCACCACATAAATGCTTAAAAAAAATAGGTGCTGGTGAAGAACCTGAACAAAGGCTTCAAACATAAGCAAACACCATCCACCATCAAAAGTGTAATGAGGCTTGTGGAGGCTAAAATATCCAAACAAGAAGTATGACCAAAACTCTAAAGAGGGCCAGTTAACCCCACATTGTCAATGCCATCAAAGATCCATGTAGAAATACAAATTTCAAACTTCTCAAGAAAAGAGACTTTTCCTATGAAATGAGTCTTGAATCAGAAGCCTAATGAGGTACTCATGTAAAATCGACAAAAAACATCATAAAATGAGTGTCCTTATGGACACCAATTCATATCACCAGAGTGCATGGGTCACTAGCCGTTGCAACTGCTGAGTCAAAATAGGAATCGATGCTCGATATGGGGATCACTCTTAGAAAGTAGTTGATGTCAAATAAAATGATGAAGCATAAAGAATCACCCGAGGAAGCATTTCACACTATCCCCCCCACAATGCTAAACTAGGTGGCCGTAGATGATGGCAATGCTGTCTCAAATGATGACAAATTATAAAGGTGCTAGTTGAACATGACATCATTGATGCTGAACAACCATGCAAAAAATAGTCCAATGTGGCTAGCTCCAAGTCCTGCAAAACAAGGCTGCTCAAGGAGATAAACACTTGGTGTTACTATAAGAATATTTGCGTGAGTGGTCCAAAATTCACTACTCAATGTGCAAAAAGAGAGGTACCCAAAATGCCATCATGGACAAAATCCTCGATATGGGTCCTGACAAACGAGGCCATATTAGGTACCCATGTATAAGTGAGGAATCAATTGTCTTAATTTACCCAGCCCATGAGAAAAAAGTAAGAATCTAAAAAACACATCAAATGTGGCATGCAACCAATCATTGGAAGAGAGCATAATGCTCTTCTTAATGCCTCAAAAAATAATGGAGGTTTCATTAAAGAGTTATGGAAAAAATACAATATACAATAAATTGGAAAACAATTATGCAGTGAAACTCAAAAAATACAAACTTCTTCACATTGTCAACAACTGGGGTCAATGGGGTAGGGCCACCGAGAAAGGAGAGAAATCGAGGGGCAAATCCTCTTCGTCCAAAAGAGATATTCATGAACCATAAATTCCCCATGTACACAAAAATCACTAGCCCAATCTTCGATGCCAAAATGATAACTAACCTGATGCTCATTATAAAAAGATAACAATCATAAGGATCGTTGAGATCCCCAACACCTCCCTGATCCGAATTTATGAGCGGAACTAAATGAAACACAAATTTATAACATTAACATAGATACATAGTGAATAATAACATAGATACAATAAAACTTGACTTCTATTAAATAAGAAATATGTTGAAACTGTAAAATGCAGAATGGAACAAGCTTGCTAGAATGGTGGCAGCTACGCTCATTCACAAGAATATGAGTACAATGAGGATCTGAAAGAATTTTTACAATAAACATGAATTCCAAAACCCTGGACATCCAAAAAACTAACCCTAGGAGATGAAGCACCAAAAGTCATGTGGGCCTCGTTGTGGTAAGTTGGTACATCAACTTTACGGGGTCGTAAATTTGGCATACGATAGCCCATTGGAAAGGTCTATCCAAGGAATACACATGATCAAACTCTGCGTTTGTGTATAGTTTGATTGTGGAGATCCCTAAAAATGTTGTTTAGGGCCTCAAAACGACCCCGAAAGTTCAGGACCTAAAAACTAGGAAAAAACTGCCAAATTGAGAAACTGTCAAGGCGAGCCTGTTAGAATAGGTGGGTGGCCACAAATATCCACATGGATCAATATTACATCCCCATGAAGCAATTGTCTCTATTGCGTCGAGTTCTCGCATCAGATGAGGAAATTTCTGTTGAATTTGGCCCCGGGTGAGCCACTTGCCTTGATGCAGGAGCTTCCCTGCTTTGACAACCCGATAAAGATGGATCCTCTACTGGTGAGTGACCTTGACCTTTTTGTCCACGATATTATCAGTGGATGTTTATTCCATGCAGTCAGGTTTGAGTTATGTTGGTGTCAACTGTTTTTCTATCTTTGAGGTGTCCAATAATGGTGGAAAATATGGTCGAAGGAGGTCCACATTAAATATTGGATGCTACCCAAGGAAGGGGGGGATTTCGAGCTCAAAATTAGTGGTCAACCACCTAATTTAATGTGATATCCTCTTGATTTTGGACATATTAATGTGATAACACTAAGGACATGATAAATTTATCATATGTATCTAAGAAAAAAATAGTAGTAAGGTTATTGTTTGTTGGATTTGTGCAAATTAGAATTATTATAAGAAATGTCCATTGAAGATGAGGGTCAATGCTATGGAGTAAGAAATCCAACCATCAATTGGTGTGTTGCAAATCTTGGGTTCTTTAGTTGGAAATATGTCTAAGACAAGCCAAGATTAGAACTATACAAATATTAGTTTTGTTCAAGACAAGAGTAGAACTATACAAATATTAGTTTTGTTCAAGCCAAGAGTAGAACTATATAAATATTAATTTTGTTCAATCCAAGTTGAAGAATAATTTAGTTATGGTAATGGTTAACAATAGTGGAACCCACATTTTTATGTAGGAAGTAGTGGTTGTTAAACTCAATGGGCAGTTGAAATTGGTGCAGTCGTTTTTCAAGGCAGTAAGATATAGTAGTTAGTTGACAAAGACATGTATAATTCAGTTAGTTTTTATGCCCTCAGGAGCAATTGGCCAAGATTCCTCGAAATGGTTTGGGATGTGACTTGCAACTGGGCATAAAAGGAAAACCAAGACTTGGATTGAGGAACCGTCGTCTCTATTGGATTCCTGGCATATGATTTTAGCTAGACCACCCCTCACTTCCGGTTCCAACCCCTCAGAAGTTGTTTTTTTCATCAATTTCGATAACTAGTGCTTTGCTTAGTAAGAAGCAATGCAACATTTGGATTTAGGGGTCCAATTTACGAAACCATGCCTCGGGAGTGGATGGAAAATGTTTTCACCTATTCCATTCCTAAAAAAACATGAAGAATCTCATGGAGCTCAAAAATGCTGCTCCGTTAGGATTTTATGCTCGAAGGAGGAATTAACAAGAGTCCCTGAAATGGTTTGGGATGCGACTTGCAACTGGGAATAAAATGAAAACCAAGAATTAGATTGAGGAACCATCGACTCCGATGGATTCCTGGGATAGGATTTCAGCTAGAACACTCCTCACTCCCAGGTTCCATGCCTTAGAAGTTTCTTTACTCATTGATTTCGAGAACTAGTGTTTTGCTCAGTTTGAAGCAAACCAACACTTGGATTAAGGGGTCCAATTTATGAAACACTGCCTCGGGAGAGGATGAAAAATATATTCACCTATTCCATGCCTAAACAATCTTGTATCATCTCACGGAACTCAAAGATGCTTCTCCGTTAGGTTTTTATGCCCTCAGGAGCAATTGGCCAAGAGTCCCCGAAATGGTTTGGGATCCGACTTGCAACTGAGNAGAACACTCCTCACTCCCAGGTTCCATGCCTTAGAAGTTTCTTTACTCATTGATTTCGAGAACTAGTGTTTTGCTCAGTTTGAAGCAAACCAACACTTGGATTAAGGGGTCCAATTTATGAAACACTGCCTCGGGAGAGGATGGAAAATATATTCACCTATTCCATGCCTAAACAATCTTGTATCATCTCACGGAACTCAAAGATGCTTCTCCGTTAGGTTTTTATGCCCTCAGGAGCAATTGGCCAAGAGTCCCCGAAATGGTTTGGGATCCGACTTGCAACTGAGCATATAATGGATATCGAGACTCGGATTGAGGAACCGTTGAATTTGATGGATTTCAGGGATAGGATTTCATCTAGAGAACCCCTCACTCATGGGTTCCATGCCTCATAAGTTGCTTTAATCATTGATTTCGAGAACTAGTGTTTTGCTCAGTTTCAAGCAATGGAGCATTTGGATTAAGGGGCCAATTTATGAAACCATGCCTTGGGAGAAAATGGATAATTTGGTCACCTAATCCATGCCTAAACAAGCTTGCAACATCTCACATAACTCAAAAATGTTGCTCCGTTAGTCTTTTATGCCCTGAGCGAGAATTGTGCAAGAGTCCATGAAATGGGTTGGGATGCGACTTACAATTGGGCATAAAACAGAAACCGAGACTCGGATTGAGGAGTTGTCGTCTTTGTTGGATTCATGGCATAGGATTTTATCTAGATCACCCCTCACTCCCGGTTCCAACCCCTCAGAAGTTGTTTTTTTCATCGATTTCGATAAGTAGTGCTTTGCTCAGTAAGAAACAATGCAACATTTGTATTTAGGGGTCCAATTTACGAAACCGTGCCTCTGGAGCGGATGGAAAATCTGGTCACTTATTCTATTCCTAAACAAGCATGAAAAATCTCATGGAGCTCAAAAATGCTGCTTCGTTAGGCTTTTATGCCCAGAGGAGGAATTGCCAAGAGTCCTCGAAATGGTTTGGGATGCGACTTGCAACTCGGCATAAAACGAAAAATGAGACTCAGATTGAGAAACTGTCGACTCTGATGGATTCTTGGGATAGGATTTCAGCTAGAGCACCCCTCACTTCCGAGTGCCATGCCTCGGAAGTTGCTTTACTCATTGATTTCGAGAACTAGTGTTTTGCTCAGTTTGAAGCAAACCAACATTTGGATTAAGGGGTCCAATTTATGAAATACTGCTTCGGGAGCGGATGGAAAATATATTCACCTATTCCACACCTAAACAATCTTGCAACATCTCATGGAACTCAAAAATGCTGCTTTGTCAGGTTTTTATGCCCTCAGGAGAAATTGGCCAAGAGTCTCCGAAATGGTTTGGGATGTGACTTGCAACTGGGCATATAACGAATATCGAGACTTTGATTGAGGAACCGTCGACTCCGATGGATTCCTGGGATAGGATTTCATCTAGATAAGTCCTCACTCATGGGTTCCATGCCTCATAAGTTGCTTTAATCATTGATTTCGAGAACTAGTGTTTTTCTCAGTTTCAAGCAATGCAACATTTGGATTAAGGGGCCAATTTACGAAACCATGCCTTGGGAGAGGATGAATAATTTGGTCACCTAGTCCATGCCTAAACAAGCTTTCAGCATCTCACATAACTCAAAAAATTTGCTCCGTTGGTCTTTTATGCCCTGAGCGGGAATTGGCCAAGAGTCCTTGAAATGGGTTGGGATGCGACTTGCAACTGCGTATAAAATGAAAACTGAGATTCATATTGAGGAACCTTCATATCTTTTGGATTCTTGGCATAGGATTTTAGCTAGAGCACCCCGCACTCCTGGTTCCAACCCCTCGAAAGCTGTTTTTTTCATCGATTTCGATAACTAGTGCTTTGCTTAGTAAGAAGCAATGCAACATTTGGATTTAGGGGTCCAATTTACGAAACCATGACTTTGGAGCGGATGGACAATGTGGTCACCTAGTCCATGCCTAAAAAAGCATGCAAAATCTCATGGAGCTCAAAAATGCTGCTCCATTATGCTTTTATGCCCGGAGGAGGAATTGCCAAGAGTCCCCAAAATGGTTTGGGATGCGACTTGCAACTGGGCATAAAACGAAAACCAAGACTTGGATTGAGGAACCGTCGACTCCGATGGATTCCTGGGATAGGATTTCAGCTAGAGCAGCCCTCACTCCTAGGTTCCATGCCTCAAAAGTTTCTTTACTCATTGATTTCGAGAACTAGTGTTTTGCTCAGTTTGAAGAAAACCAACATTTGGATTAAGAGGTCCAATTTATGAAACACTGCCTCGGGAGCGGATGGAAAATATAGTCACCTATTCCACGCCTAAACAATCTTGCAGCATCTCATGGAACTCAAAAATTCTGCTCCGTTAGGTTTTTATGCCCTCAGGAGCAATTGGCCAAGAATACCCGAAATGGTTTGGGATGCGACTTGCAACTGGGCATATAACGAATATCAAGACTTGGATTGAGGAACCATCGACTCCGATGGATTCCTGGTATAGGATTTCATCTAGATCACCCCTCACTCACGGGTGCCGTGCCTCAGAAGTTTCTTTAATCATTGATTTCGAGAACTAATGTTTTGTTCAGTTTCAAGCAATGCAACATTTGGATTAAGGGGCCAATTTACGAAACCATGCCTCGGGAGCGGATGGATAATTTGGTCACATAGTCCATGCTTAAACAAGCTTGCATCATCTCACGAAACTCAAAAATGTTTCTTCGTTAGTCTTTTATGCCCTGAGAAGGAATTGGCCAAGAGTCCCCGAAATGGGTTGGGATGTGACTTGCAACTGGGCATAAAATGAAAACCGAGACTCAGATTGAGGAACTGTTGTCTCTGTTGGATTCCCGGCATAGGATTTTAGCTAGAGCACCCCTCACTCCCGGTTCCAACCCCTCGGAAGTTGTTTTTTTCATTGATTTTGATAACTAGTGCTTTGCTCAGTAAGAAGCAATGCAACATTTAGATTTAGGGGTCCAATTTACGAAACCATGCCTCTGGAGAAGATGGAAAATGTGGTCACCTAGTCCATGACTAAACAAGCATGCAAAATCTCATGGAGCTAAAAAATGCTGCTCCATTAGGCTTTTTTACCTAGAGGAGGAATTGCCAAGAGTCCTCGAAATGGTTTGGGATGCGACTTGCAACTGGGCATAAAACGAAAACCGAGACTCGAATTGAGGAACTGTCGAATCTGATGGATTCATGGGATAGGATTTTAGCTAGAGCACCCCTCACTCCCGGGTGCCATGCCTCGAAAGTTTCTTTACCCATTGATTTCGAGAACTAGTGTTTTGCTCACTTTGAAGCAAACCAACATTTGGATTAAGGGGTCCAATTTATGAAACATTGCCTCGGGAATGGATGGAAGATACAGTCACCTAGTCCACGCCTAAAAAATCTTGCAGCATCTCACAGAACTCAAAAATGTTTCCCTGTTAGTCTTTTATGCCCTGAGCGGGAATGGGCCAAGAGTCCCTGAAATGGTTTGGGATGCGACTTGCAACTGGGCATAAAACAAAAACTGGGACTCAGATTGAAGAACCGTCGTCTCTGTTGGATTCTTGGCATAGGATTTTATCTAGATCACCCCTCACTACTGGTTCCAACCCCTCAGAAGTTGTTTTTTTCATCAATTTCGATAACTAGTGCTTTGCTTAGTAAGAAGCAATGCAACATTTGGATTTAGAGGTCCAATTTACGAAACCATGCCTCTGGAGCGGATGGACAGTGTGGTCACCTAGTCTAT
>SNQJ01S0181832.1:0-19298 GCA_010110895.2 Picea sitchensis | reverse complement strand
TTATTCAGTTGCTCTAGAGTGGGATGCACTGCATTTATACATTGCAAACAATCTTGACTGGATGAATGTATGGATTGAAATATGTAAACAACATAATGGAGGTAGGTTATCATGGCAACGACTGTCTGAATTGGTTAGAGAAGATCGTCGTAATGGAGATGCCAATGTTATGCAAAGGGAAATTGATCTAGCATATGGTTTGAAAGATGGACATGTAAGCAATTTCACCCATTTTATTCAGTCATTTTATATTATACTAATGTGACTACATGTGTACTGTATTTTTCAGATACTTTCGAAGTTATATAAATATATGTTAATTTAATAATTGACACTGCATCTTTTACATATCTGACATATTTCAGTTGAAACACCACAAGGCTATGTGGTGCAATGGTCGTAAATTTCGCATCAAACAATTGGATGAAACAAGGAAAAATTATGATAGTGGGATAACTGCAGTATTCCAGGTTACTAATGTTACCAACCAAATAATCATTCTCGACAACAAATAAATCCCTAGGATAAAGCCTTGTTTTAAAAAGCCATGATTACAATAACTTCATGATCTTCTCCTTTTCCTCTGAGCACACTATCGTTGTATTCCTTTTGCAAAAGAATGATGAGGGGTCTGAGCAACCTATCACATTTTTTATCAAGGCCCTTATAGATGAAAATTTTAAGTACAACATCATGAAGAAACAAACATATTATCCAATGAAATCCCTAAAATATTTTACAGAGTACATATCGAAATCCGAAATAATTTCCTATGTTCTTCATATATTAGTCAATAACATGTTTTTCCAACTAGAAACAGATGGAAAGAGGGGGAAGTGGATCACCAAAATCTAGGAATATGACATGGTGATAAAACCCACCAGGTTGATTAAGGGTCAAAGGATAGAAAATATGATGGATGAAACAAACATATGGGTAGTGGGAATAAATGAAGTTGAAGCTGAGGGGACAAAATACCATAAGTATGTGCCAAAATTCCCAAATCTTTCCACTTGCCTAACCTAGAGGGACATTGGCTTGATTTTCCTAGCAGTGGTAGGAATCTAAAGAAATTCATATAGACCTAAGAGCAGGACTAAGAGATGGACTTTGGATGTCCTACCCTATTCCATAACGTTTTCTTTCCGATTTCTAGTTATGTCCCTTTCTTTCTTATACATGTCTTTGCCTTTTATTTGGTTCAATCCATTACTAACTATGTAATCATCATTTTGACCCCATAGCCCAAAATATTAAGGAATTTTTTTGCTCACCTTAGAGTCTATTTCTTGACTCCTCATAGGGAGGAGCCATCTCATAAAAGGAGATGATGTTATCACCTTATGGAGCCCAAAAACATTTCATACCAAATTACATTTAAAAGCAAGCCTTGTCTTCATAGGTTTTTAATTACTCGAGGATTTTCACACTTAGCCAAAATACCTTATCTTTTTGAACCCTATGAATGTTTGAAAACTTTTCATTTTTTCCCTTGTTCAAACCTTGATTCTTCCCTGATTCCTAAATCAAGTTCGATTTCCAAATCTCACCTACTTTTAACTTGGTCAAACTTTGCATTTTGATCGATTTCCATATCAAGCCCAATTTCCAAATTGGGCCCTTTATTCACTTACTCAAAATTTTCTCTTTTCTTGATTCACACATTAGGGTCAATTTCCAAATTGGGCCTTTTTTCACCTATTTGAACCTTTCCTTCATCTCAATTCCTCAATTGGGTATGATTTCCAARTAAGGCCCTCATTCACTTGTTAYAAATTTACCTTTAGCCTGATTGATAGATTGGTCCCTTATTTCAATTGCTGAATGATCAATTGTTTTGAAATCTATAAAGGTTCAAAGTCTCACTGCTAGAAAAAACTTCATCTCATGCAAGTAACCTACTTAGAACTAGAAAACTAATCCTCGAAAGGAAAAACAATCGAATGCATAAAACAATAGAATTCACTAGAACAACCCTAATTTCATGAGGTTAAGAAAGACTAGTGCCCTTTAAGAAAACAATTAAGACATAATTCAAACGAAATTCAGTTAGTAGATGCTGAGAAAATAGAGGGCTCCTGTTGGCCACCCAAAATATGCCTTTCTAATTGAATTATCTATTTGGCCCAAATTGAGTTGCAATTCTAATTAAAAATCAATTCTCGTCATCTAAAGTAAATCAATGCAACAGTCTATTTTATAATAGATAATAAAAAATTAAAATAAATCAAGTGAAAAATGGATGCCTTGGCATAGTTTCCTAGCCAAAAACATCTCAAAGGTTACAGCATAATGAACCTACGACAGTTTTTGTTATTCCAATAATTTGAATTAGATATCAATGTGATGAAACAAGGAAAAGTACATCCTGGTCCAAACCACTTTTTGAGAATAAAATCAAGAGAAGACCCATAGGTATCGATTACGACTTATCATATGCATATTTATTCGAATGGTAAGAAGTTCCCAAATAATTTGAAGAAATTACACAATTTTTGCATGATGGACAAGCATCAGTGGGAATGCCAATCGTAAAGAAGAAAGTGCTAACAATGAACATTGCTTGTTATACATTAACAATGGTTAGTGATGTAAGTTAGGTCCACACAAGATCCTAATAAGATATGTAATTGCACATGAAAGAGATGAAATCATTAATGAATCCCATTTTGGAGGTATCACTATGGTTGGTTCCACTTTTCTAGATTATTTGTCCTACATATATAACACACATATATAACATATATATATGTTATATACATTTCATATATAAACAAATCACAACCCCCCCGCCTGCTATATGTTATATAAACAAATCCCAACCCCCGGTCGCCTGCTATATTCAAACCCGTGCCCCCTCCTGCTATATGTTATATAAACAAATATCGGCCCCCAACCACCTGCTATATGTTATATAAACAAATCACGGTCGCCTGTTATATTCAAACCCGTGCCCTAATAATATTTGACCACCAGAACCCTCACCCTCGCAACTTGCAGATGCGGAGACAGAGCGACCCTACCACTGTCGAGACAGATACATAGAGAAAGTGTGAAGGAGACAACCACTACCGAGACACAGACATAGAGAAATAACCAAGGAGACAGAGTGACCCTACCACGGTCGAGACAAGGAAAGAGATAAAGCGCCATCCAGAGACAAAGAGCAACCCTACCTTAGAAACAAATATAGAGAATAGAAACACAATGCCATATAAATCGGTAAGTTATTCTCACCATTGATCATTTTTTCTCACCCCTGCATACTCGATGGATTCTCAGTTGATGTTATTGTGTTCTTAGTTTTTTGTTTAAGGGGAGGTGTAAAGAACCTAAATGTATTTTTGTTATCCTTGCCTACTGATAGTATTAGGACGACACCCTGATTTTGAGTTTACACCAACAATTGTGACAAAGAGAAGTGTTCCCTAGGCGCAAGAGTGCTCTTATGCTTCAATATTTTATCAGAAGCATGCATTGTATCTCCCCCTTCTCATTCTATATAAGAGACAGGAGAGAAGAATCTTGATGGTTATTCTTGAGTCATTTCCATTTTCTTTCCCCTTTCATCTCATTCGTGTCACCCTAGGGACTTAGCCAAAACATAGAGAAGAAATATTGTGGGAATTCAAAGCGTTGATTTCTTAGTTTTGCTAGTTTTTGATGTAATCTTGATATTGGTAATGCTGAGATTTATTTTTGGTGAATCGTCGTGAGATTGATATTGGTAATATTGGTAATGCTGAGATTGATATTGGTAATGTTGAATCACCTTGTAGAGATAGCAAATTGGAGTTTGTATGCATGAGTTAGAGTCCCAATAAGTTGACCACCAGTTTTACACCTCAACTCTCCTGACCCTTGGCATTCCACCTTCTCATCTCTTACCCTTCTTGTCTTTTCATTTCTGAAAGTGCATTGTAATAAAAACAAAGGCATATGGTTGTAGGAAATGGACACATGATAGTTTCTAAGCATCTCTTCTCATATATTTCTACCACCATGTATACACCCATCAATTAATAAATGCTTGCATTTCATTGCAATTTGTGTGTGTTCATTTATTTTTGCAATTTACTCTACTTCTTTCATCTTTTATTCACATAGTTCTGCAACTTTGTTTGTCCACTAGATTCCCTCCATAATCCAGATCAATGATATAAGAGTTTTTCCCTCCACATTGCATATTAAATCAAACAAGTCCAACAACCTTCCTTACCACCAACCCAAACAAAATCAGATGGAAAAAGAGAATGATGAGGGACCAAGGGATCCTATTAAAATATGACTCCAATAAGCCCTAATTAAGAAGAGACAGAAGAACAAGACAATGGACTAGTTCACCCAGATTTTGCAACAAAATCCCATTGCTACAAGTGCATCTTCTTTGACAAACTAGCATGGATATAATCGTGTCAAGGTACATGTTAATCTTGTCATTCCCTAGTTTTAAGGAAAAATCAATGTTGATGCCTTAATGAGATGGCTAGATCAATTAGAAGGTCATTTCTTAGTTATAGTTTTACCAATAAGATTAAGATTACATTTACCCTCTTCAAAGCAACACCCCATGTCAAGAATTGGTGGGACAAAAATTGTGAACAAGCTACCATGGAAGATGGCAGTGCCCTTTTTTAGGACTTAGAGCCCACTTGGGGAGAAATTGTTGATGCAGTCGAAATACTTCCCTATGGAAAACTATTTGGATCAATTCACCAAGTGTTACTACTCCCTATTCTATCTAAGAAACTACCATTAGGGACATCAAGCACCACGAAGTCCTGAAACATCACATCAATCTAGATAGGCATATCCAGAGTAAACTGGAGTTTTTAAACACCTCATCCTTGAGAGTAGCATATCATTATATAGCAAATTATGTCATCAAGATCAAAGGCAAGTTCAAGCAAAGAGGAAATACAATATGAATCCAAAGGAGGATAAGGGCGAGGATGCCCAACACCCAAATATTCTAGAAGAAAATGGTGTTATATCCATCGAAGTAAG
Source organism: Picea sitchensis (assembly GCA_010110895.2). NCBI lineage: Eukaryota > Viridiplantae > Streptophyta > Pinopsida > Pinales > Pinaceae > Picea > Picea sitchensis. The sequence continues at coordinate 14,291 of SNQJ01S0181832.1, read as the reverse complement.
TGGCACTCAAATGAGGAGTATAACCCCCAACAAGACTTGATATCTGAGATGCCGACCTCAGAATTTGAACCTCCACCAGATCCTGCACCTAAACCTACACTAGCACAAAGAAAACCACATACTAGACAAACTGTAGATGTACACACATGTTTTCATTGCCACCATACAAGTATGGCCAAAGGATATGCAAGAGAGAAACACCTCTTCCACTCACATATGTAGTAGTAGGGGAAACTCTACAATTCATTGTTGATTGTGGTAGCCAAAAGTGTTAAATTTATGAGCTTGATTTCTTATGCGGATTATTTCTTTTATTTTCTTCGACACTTTGATTCCAACTTAATACACTTCAATAATACATAATCATAACCGAATAGCAATAACCATGTAGATACATAAGCATGCATCAACAACACATATACCATGGGAAACCCTATACATGGAGAAAATCCCAACAAAGCGATATTCGCTTTATTGCATTAATAATGTATGACTACTTACAAATATCCACCATGAAAAATCTTCTCTTAAATGAGCTTACCAAGACAACTTAGACCAGACTCTAAGACCTTGTAGAAGTAGAGAGACTTAGCTGAAATAATCTCTTGTTATTGACCAACACACGTGGAAGAAACTAAGTGTTATTAGATTCTTACTTTTGATGCCCTTTTAATTTAATGTCATCCTTTCTTACCGGGGATATACACTGCCTTTTCTTGACTGATATTATGTCATGTTCTTCACTGATATGTTTTCCTGTTTAGGAATGATATGCTGCCTTGTTATGCACTGATATGTTGTCTTGTATAGGACTGATACTTCTCCCTCTATAGCTTCACACTTTCCTTTCATAACAACTATGTTGAAGAGAGGGGTCGACTTCTTCTTATAAAGGAGTGAAGAGGAGAAGTAGATGGCTCAAGTTAGGAACTTGTTTGCATGCTTTAACATAACTCAACTTCACACTTTGGTTCGAAAATAGAACTAAACTTGAGACTTCGGTTACAACTCACCCTTGACTTGGCATGCATGCAGTGCATGTCATGTGCATGCTAAGTTAGTAGCATGCATATCTCATGCATGGTATGCATGCAGCATGCAACTAGACATGCATGCAGATCATGTCATGAATGTAACATGAGACAACTTGACAACAATGTCTTTGACTTAGACGTGCAACTTTGACTTCTACAAGCCCCAGGAGTACATTTGGTATTCAAAATTTCTCTTCATGGTGGATAATGTTATGTGCCAGCGCGGTGAATCAATACATTTATATCATTTGGAAATATTAAAGATATCAGTTGTTTCTAGCTCCACGGGGAATTTTATATTCAACTGCTTTCTAGATGCCTTGACTTTTCTCATGGCTCCTGAGCTTGACTAGGCTCACAAAGGTTGTAAGTTCCCCACGACTTTTTCTCTAGTTTGTATATCCTCACATAGGTTGTACGTCTCCCCTAAATTTTACTAAGTTTTCACTTGGCTCACAAGGTTTGTACGTTCCCCTTGACTTTTTGCATTAGACTTACATATCGACTTGTGTCTTAGACTTACAAAGCTTCATCCTTTGCCTTGGCTAGACTCACAAAGGTTGTACGTTCCACCTGGCTCTTGTCAATACCTCAAAAGACCAGTTGATTCTCCAAATCTCCATGACTAGCCTCAAGCTAGCCCATATAGCCTCCCATTGGAGAATGACTCTCGATTCTACCAAATTTAACCTTCCCTTCGGTGAGGGAGTCATATTTAACCACCCTGCTACACCGAGGTGGAGGACACTCAACTCACTTTTTTGTGCACAAGTTGTATCCTATTCCCAATGCAAACACCCCAACTTGGGTCCATGGCCAAAATTGATTATTTTTGGTGGCTACTAGATTGATTTATCCACTCCTCTCAAGGTACACAAGTTGACATGAGCCAAAATGGAGGGAATGCCAACTCAATGGTCTCTACTACAAAAGTGATGAAAACTATTCTCTTGGGCAAAAATGTAAGGAACATAAATTATCTATGGCCATCTTTGAGAACATTTATGATGATGAAGTTGATGGAGGGACTTGGGAGGACATTACCCTCCCCATGAGGAAGTTCTTATTCCTAATCAACCAAGTGAAGAACCTCAAATCTTTCTTCATGCCTTGAATGATATTTCCTATCCTCAAATGTTAAGGTCGATATCTTATATAAATCATAAAATGGTCATCATATTAATCGACAATGGTAACGCCCATAATTTAATTCATCACTCCATTTCCCAAGAAACACATTGATATATCCATTTTTTTAACAAATTTAAGATTATGATTTCCATTGAACCTATATGAAATGTGGTGGTGATGTGAAAATGTGAAACTTCAAATGGTGATTACTCCCTAAAAACTTACATGTTCTCCATCAAAATGGGTGGTTGTCATATTTTTTTATGCATTCAATGCTTAATAATGTTAGACCCCATCACCATGGTTTTCCTAAAGTTATACATGATTTTCCAAAAGGATGGGAATGCCTACATGCTCAAAGGTCTCAAAGTAATCTCTATAGAAATAATCATCGGTTGTATGGAAAATCTCCTAAAAAAGGTCATTATGACATTATTGCACAATTCCATGCTATTAAAGCCTTTGAAGATTCTTCTTATCCAGTTCATTTAGACTTGCAGTTAGTTTTGGATAAACACTAATCAGTCTCTGAACTTCCCCAATGACTACCACCCTCGTGTGGTGAATGATCATAGTATTCCATTGCTCCCAAGTAGCCTACCACCAAATGTGCACATGTATCATCATCATTAACTCAACTATTGTCCCCTTTCACAATTCAATTACCCCACTCCCTATTGGTTTGTGAGTGTGGCTAAGGCAACCATAGAGGTAAACCCGAAATCTAGTAGAGGGTCTCGTAAGAGAATGAAACCACAATCATAAATCCTAATCCTCATCACCTCTCCCAATACATAACCAAAGCTGAAAAATATGCCATGAAGGAGAAATGACACTTCCACCCTAGATTTTCCCTTGAAATCAAGAAGGAAGTGGCACACTTGGATAATTTTGTAAAGCAAAAGAGGAATATAATTACCAAGAAGAATACAATGGTTGGATTTATGATTGTGGGTCCTCTAGAGCTAGATACACAAAAGTATCCAGGCTAATAAATATCTAATGGTTTAATAAATATTTCATTTCTCAAGCAGCGAAGGAAATAAGCCTCCACCAACAAGGCATTCTCCAAAAGTTGGATTTGATGGGTAGGGAATTTGAAGTGATTCTAAAATTAGTCTTTGATATATATCGCAGCATGGCCCCCAGGGTAGTGATAATGACAACACAACAACTTTTTTAGGACTCTAGGATTGGGGGCATGCCCTCCAATCCAATCTTAATTGAGGAGGATCACATGCCAACAAAACAAGATTGGAAAGAGATGCTGCAGAATCTAACTGTTGAGCTTGATAGTCTACTTCAACTATGTCTTTTGCCATGCCAGTTCTAGAATGTTAGTTTGTTTCATGTTTTATTTTTATTTTCTATTATATCCTATTCATTGTCTAAGCTTGTACACACAGAACATCTGGAGGCTATATATTTTTCTATTTTGAAAAAAAACACTAAATATGGTTTTGACTTATTGTGGCTAGTTTCCCTGGTGGAAGGCCAGAAGTAGACATTATTGTACCATTTTTGTATGATATTAATATAAGAACCTCTTAGTTTACAAAAAAAATGTTTATAATTTTGTAATTGCATTGTACAACACATCAATACAAAAAAAAAATCTTATCAGTCAATATTTCAAAGTCCTAAATTTTCAAAGGTATTTACTTTGTAATTTGATCAAGTCTTGCTATCTTAAAAGTATAACTATAATGTTGAATATTATAGATCCTTACATATTTATCTAAAAACTGCCACATAACATTTAAAAAACTCGGGCTTAATAAAAAAAATGCTCACTAGGAGCTTCCTGGTTGATGTTTTCCTATAATTAGTACACCAATTGAACATTCTCTATATCTCTAGAGATCCTGGTGAGACCTAAAACCAATTTATACAACACACTACACTCCACTTCTAACTTCTATATCTACCTACTCTAGTAAACCACTATCTTTGAAATTTTTGCATACCTCAAATTTTGAGCATCAATCTGACTAACCATTTTATTGTTGAAATGAGAGGGGGCTACATGAATGTATGTAAGGTGGCATTCACTCTCCTCTAAGTGAAATTCATGTTTAATGACTCACAAAGAAAGCAACATCCATAATGCCTATGACTCACCATCATTAACCAATACCAACCCCTTTAAAATTCAATATTATTTGAGTTTATGACTATCCAATTCACATAACCTACGATGGCAATAATTAAGACTACCCAGATTTGGAACAAGCCACAAAACTAAAAGAAATCCAAATCATAAGACCGATAGTGGATTGAAGCCAAAATTTCCTATTTCTCTAGCTTAAAGGAACCCACCTCAACCCACCAAATAATTTCCAAGGGATAGAGCCAAAATCCCCTAAAGCCATGTACAATGCCACTCATGGAGAATATTCATGGTACAAGGTCGATCAACAATAAAGTTCAAAGTCATTACAATGGTATGTAGTTCTGAGTTCAACATGTCACTTACGGGGAATTGAACCCGGGTGGGGAGGATAACATTCATTCCTCTCAACCACATGAACTGAATCCAATTGAAAATGAAGCTCTCATGTCCACATTTCCAATGTAAATATAACATTAGCGAGAAATTATGATTTTGCTATTAGTTATTTATTGACTATATGCAACTATATTGCAACAATTTTGTATCTCTGACTATATTTAACAATTTTTGTACAGCTATATTGCAGCTATGCAATATAATGCAACTATATGCAGCATGCCTTATGTTCTTTCTCTAAAAACCTTTATGAAACTATATGCCACTATATACAAATAGGTCCTAAAAAACTTATGTTGTTTCCACGATATGGAGAAGACCTAAGTTCCATGCATGGTGTGAAAAAAATTGTGAATGACACACATATCACTTGAAACGCCATAGTCTATTAAATGGGATAAACAGTGGTAAGGAAATTTAGAACAAGAGGGTTAGAATATGGCATATATAAGACATAATTGATCTATCATAGACATTTGTATATTGCAACTATATGAAACTATATGTAACTATAAGATGTAATTTAGAACTATATTGCAACAATTTTGGGTCGCTCCCTCAATACTTTTTCTCCTCTATCCATATCAAAGATACATAGCTCTTCTTATATGGGATGTGTTAGAACACGAGACATGGCTCCTCTTATATGGGAGGTGTTATAAAACAAGACATGGATCCTATAAAGATTCAGGAGCGGAGGTGTTAGAACATTTAATCATTAGTCCACATCATATCCACTAGTCCTTCCAAGTTCATTCATGTTCATGTTGCATTTCCATGTGGTGGAATTTAATTGGACCTTGTGTTTAATGAGCCAACCATTTTTAAGGATTCAGGAGCTAGATATCATTAGACATTTTAATCATTATTCCACATCATATCCAACTATCAGACTTGTCACACCTTTGTGGACTTGATGCATCTTAACATGGGCTGTAGAGAGTGGATGTGGTTGTATTCCTCATGCAGGAAAAATATGATGCTGTATGCTTCTAGCAAGTGTCAAGTGTCTAAAGAACTTAAGCCATGGAACCCAGGCCCACCAAGGCATCCAAACCTAATATTATGCATTAGGCTTAATATTTTAGGTTTGGATGCCCTGGTTTGGGGTTCCATGGCTTAAGTTCTTGCATTGGAAATATTTGAAATGAAAAATCTACTCAATTCCTATGGATCTAATATAATTTTTTATTTAGAACTGTGAATATGATGATGGAATGCTAACTAACAACATGTGCACATCCAACTGAAGGTACAAACAAACATGTACCTGTCAAATATTTCTTCATAGAGTGAGGAAAGATTAGTACAAATGGAGGATGGAAATGCAACTGCATCTGGTAGATATGATAAGAAAACAAGGACCAGAGGTGAAAAAATGAGAATAAAATTTTGTAGACACATGAAATTTTATCTTGTCAAAGGACGATCGTATCTATATGATGATGAGAGCATATGATACATAGATGTTCCACTCAAATGTAAGCATCTGGGGAAGCAATGGGTACCTAAGTAACTACATCCTATAGATGTTGACTTAGATTTGACAATGGAATATATCTCATTGCACCATCCTCTTTGAATGGGTTGGGGCTATTTTCTATGGATGGAATAATTATAAAATACAATCTGATGCTTGAATTGATGGACTATGTGGGATGGTGTTACAATTATAGTGATTGGATTGACTGGTTCGGTGCATGCTTCAAATCTGTGCTTCCCTCAAAGTCAGGGCTTCAACATTTGTCATAGCATACATATGATTAACTTTAAGTGGATTCTGACTAAGGGACTTCCTTGTAGCATTGTATCCATGAGGCTACCCTTTGGGTTGTCTTGGATATTTTTAGTTTCAAGAAGGATTCTCATTGTCACATTAGTTTGATTATAAAATCAAGTCACTAATGATGGTGATGGTTTCCACCTTCCCAACTCTTAATAATTTAAAGTCTTGATACATAGGTATGCCTTCCACTCCACTGTTTGTGGCTTAACTAAACCCTAAGTGTAGGATGCCACCTCCTATTATGTATTGGAATCAAAGATGATCCCTCACACACTTCCCATCCTCAAATTTTCTTTTGATGCCCCATCAAAGAGAATTACCTATTCATTTTGGCTAGATGACCATTGGTCAAATTCTCCTTGTTGAAATGGCCTTGAAAATTATTTAATTTGTTAGGTCACTAGGCCACTCATCATGGAGTGCAACCAAATTCCTTCCTTGTTGAAATTAAAATTGATATAATGTTTTCCTTTTGACCATAATAACTACCATTAGGATGTTTGTTGCTCAACAATTTTATTGGAGTTTTTGTTCATATGTTGTCATTGATGTCAAATATAAGCACAAGAGTGAAAGAGATGAAACATAAGTGTGTAGAATCAAAGGTTGAAACGTACCTTTGAAGAAAGCGATAAATGGTCTGGAAGATTGTGACACAAAATATGTCACACACATACAAAGGAATCAATGAAAGGAATGAAAACATAAAGCACTCGAGGAAGGGATCAAGGACTGAGAAAGATCATGGCTACAACTTGATGGAGGAATTATCAGAGGGGGGAGAAATACAACATAGTAGATTGTGATATATTCCTCTATAGCTTGGAAGATTCTTATATTGTAGTATGATAAACGATGGGAAAAAACTACAGAATGATTTGAGTTGGTGTGAAGAAAAACAAAGTGAAGTATGACTAGACAAAGTTGATTTGACAAGTGACTGAGTAGACTATGACATAACGAGTAGAAGTTTAGTAGTCAAGTAAGCGAGTCACTAGGGCATGCTCTAAGTCTTGTGAAGTGACTGGGTGAGTGTGTTGTAGGGAAAGTGTGACAAATTGAAGACTTGAAGTCTTGCGCTCTCATTCTATATGCATAGTGGGTGCTTTGCAAACCATAATGTAATTGTTGCATAATTTTTGAGGAGGTGTGTTGATGATCTGAAGCTCAGTGATAAGAGGATTTGGTATGTTTGATTTAGTTAAAGTTTGTACATAATGTAACCATCATGCATCCACATACTTTATTTAGAAAAAAAAATTAAGCCCGAGGGGGCAGTGAGGTTAAGTTGTCAACAATGTAACCGTCATACAAACACATACTTTATTTAGATAAAATTGTAAGTGAGAGGATTTTGATGTGGTCAAAGTTTTTCCACAATGTAATCATTAAATGTCCACATACAAAAAGGTGAACTTAGGTAAAAATACTATGAATATGGATGCGCTTTGTTTGAGCATGTGTGCATAAAATAAGAGAAATGAAGATTTAGTAATTGTCAAAAGGAACAAAAAAGAAAAATTCGTTGTGTAATATGCTTGATTTTTTTTTTGAACTTAAGATGGCATGCATGGCAGTTCTAGGGTGAGACGAAGCTCACTATGGATTGGATTCCTCATTTTGTAATAGGTTGGTCCCTTAGTGTTATAGAAAAATTTCCACACCTATACATTTTTGATATGGCCCAACCCTTTCCCTAGCTTTCTAATAAAAATCCCAACTTCCTTCATCAAAGTCACCTAAAAAACTGACTTTTTTCTTATATATGTGTGTTTCCTTTGTGCAACATGTGTAAATCCATGCCTTGCTAGCTTGTGACCCTTGATTCCCTCAAAAATGGAAAAAATAAAATAATTCCACTTTTAGGGAAAAGGATTTTAGTTGAGCTCGTTTCCCAACCTACCTAAGCTCGTACCAAATGAAATTCAACCTTATTTACCTCTCAAGGATGGTATAAATGCACAATTTAGGGCATGGATGAGGGGGAATAACTAAGGTGCAAGATCATGTTGGAAAAATATTAGCAAGTTTCCCTAATCTCTTCATTCTATGAGCAACATCCCATTCTTGGAAACTCTTTTTTTAGGCATTCCTTCCTTTCTCTATATAACTACATGGTGTGTTCCTATCCCTTTTGATTTATCCAAGGAAGAGCCTCATCACTAATTTTATGCTTGAATGTATTTGGAGGAACCCAGGGCATTTGGCTCTGAACCAGTACCGAAGGTTGAATCAATTTGTAACTACCTTTGTCACATTGTTGTCAATAGACAAGTTCTCTTTCCCTCCTATTGTGTGTTTATTGGTTGATTGCAAATTTATATGTTAATTTGTCTTTTATATATGATTGGATATATGCACATGATATATGTTATTTGAATGTATGACTACCTTGTATTATGAACAATGAAATATTTTGACCCATAAAATATTTTGAACCTAAAACCTAGTGATTTACAACCTAATTATTTCTTTAGAATTTATGTGATATGCATGGGAACCATGAAATAAGCCCTATAAAATAATACTTGGTTTACGAGGGTTGTATGGAAGTAGATTTAAGGCTTTGGAATAAAAAGTATAGGTATCATAGAATATTCCATGATTTTGGTTAGAAATGAAAAAACTTAAGCCCAAATGAATGATTTTAAGCCTTACATGCCACATGGAATAGTCAATGTATGAGTATTACTAATGTACATAACTTGTTCCATACTTGTGTATGAAGTATTCCTAATGTATGTACACTATTAAAATTTCAACAAATAAATATAAATATTTTTATTGAACTTAATAAAGGGAGAAGAATAAATTATCTAACCTTTGATAAGTTCCTAAAGTGATCTTCTTCTATTTCATTTATTTTTGAGTAATAACGAAACAATCAATCTCAGGGATTCACTTCCATACCTACACAAAAGAAAACATCCAATACATTACTGGTTTCTTGGAAATATTAAAAACACCATTAATCAAATGATAAAATACATGAATCAAATATAAAGAAATAGCTAAAACATACATTCATTTAGACAATAATTTTGGTGGAATGGAAAACAACAAATATTCATGTTAAATAAAGGAGAGCATGACTACAATAGAATTTCCATGACTTCTTATCATCTCCAAACCAAGATCCTTGGTTGATTTGTTTCTCTTCAAACAATCTAAATCTCTTCTTTCCTAAGTAATTGATTTAAATTGATCAAGGGAGGTTAAGAGTGCATAATAGGGACACTTAAATGGGTAGAAATATACCAACAAACTAACATCATAATTTTTCATAATATGGAGATAGATAACATGTAGGAAAGTGTTTTATTTTATAGGCCATTAGATAAGAAACAAATCATGATGTTTGGTAACTTCTTCTAGGCATATGTGTCATTTAGGTCTTCTTTGAGTTTCCAAGACGCCTATTTTAGTCATTTATCCTTTTAACTTGGCACACATTCTTATGTGACCATGTACATTTTTTTTAGTTTATTGTAAGATTATGATTTTCATGGAAACACTTGTGGAGGTCCATGGGTATTGAGGGATTACCCATGGTCATACTTTTCATTATCTTTTCTATTGGAAAAATGTTATATTTGTCATTAATATTTCTTTTCGGAGTATGGGTTTTAGAACATGGAATATGAGAGCACCCCTTGGTGTTTTATCATAAAAGATTTTGTTTTGTCATGTGATAACAAAAAAATGAATAATAAGGTATATTTGACCAAATTTTATATTTAAATGCAAAAGATATGGTTATCATGGTCGAATCCATGTTTTTAGTATAAAAGATAACAAATTAAGATGAAACTAATACTTTAGGGATTATGTCCCATGCATGGGGCCTAAACCACAGTGCACTTTGTAGGAATATTTTGCATGAAAGGTGAACATGGGCATGGATTTGAGGTTTAGAGACCATGTGTATAGATATTATGACCTAATACATGTTAGAGTTTAAAAACCAAATACTAAGGCAAGGGAAACAATTTTAAGGTTCACTTGTCATGCATGGGGACCTATAAATTTAATAAATATGACTTATAAAGGAATATTTGGGCTATAAGTGGTATTTGGGATGAAATTTAGGGTTTGGGTATAGGACCTATGGTCTTCATGGACCAATCCACAGTTCAAGGAAAAAATATAAGGAATTAAGCCCAAGTAAATTCTTCTAAGCCTCATGACCCAATCATGTGAGCATAGTCCACTACTTATTTCCTATAGAATACTATTTGGTTTATCATATATATAGACTATAATTAGGGATTTATTCATCATAGTAGGGATTATTATCATGGTTGAAGTTATGGTTTGGTGCTAGAAATTGAGATAGGTATAAAACAATGCTTTAAGGTCTCATTTTCCATGTATAAGGACATATACCACTATACATACCTTACATGTAGAATCTTTGGGACATGATGCGTACATGTTATAAAATTCAAGGTATGTTCACAACATGGATGTGTATTATGGCCCGATCCCAAGCCATGTTTTAGGGGAAAAATGAAGGATTCACTCACAAACTAATGCTTTTAGATCTCATGGCCCATGCATAAGGCCCAAACCACTACACATGACTTATATCTAAGTAATATTTAACTTATAATGGGGACATAATCCTAATTTGAATCTTAGGAATCTTAAGGATGATCATTGTGACCCAAGACATGCTTTGATCCTAAAACCTAGTAGTTTCACTCTAATTTTTTCTTTAGGGATTATGCGATATTCATAAGACCCCGCATTGTGAAAATAGGCCCTATATAGAAAAAAGTTATGAGGACTCTGTGGAACTAAATTTAATTACTAGGAATAATAAGTATAGACCTATCATGTACTATTCCATGAATATTTGTAGAAAAGAAAAGACATGGGCCCAAATGAATGATTTAATGGATCATGGCCCACTAGGCCACTAGTCATGCCCTAAAAAGGGAATATTTAGTTTGTGAAGGGACATAAGCTTGAATTAAATCATAGACATAAGAAGGAAAATAATTATGGAAAGACCTATGGTTTGTGGAGAAAATTTAAGTTATTAGTCTTAGATTGATGATAATTTTAGGAGTTATTTTTCAAGCATAGTGTCTTGAACCACTACATAGGATCTATAGAAGGAATATATGTATTATGAGGGGTATATAAGATTTATTTAGAGGTTTGGGCACTTAAATAATGGGTGTTGTGGTCCAAGTCATGTTTTAGGGGCAAAATCTAGGGACTTAAGCCAAAACCAATATATTTAGAGCTCTTGACCCATGTTGGGGTCTTAGAGTAGTACACAAGCCAATATATAGATTTTATTTCAATAGTGAGACATGATTTAAAAAATGGATCTATCATATATTGAAAGCCTATCTATCCATTGGGTTTAGGTGAGTAGTTAGGAAGAATGATTTTTATCTTATCCACCTTAACCTAGAAAAAAAATATTAAGATCTCTAAATTTACAATGAATCTCTTTTAAGTAATTACTCATATCATGTTGTTTACTAGAGCAATAACAAATAAAAGACATGACTAAAAAATATGTCTATAATTTTTTATTGAAAGATCTATTTTAAATAATGACTCATATATCTAGTTTTTTTTTTTTTAACAAGAGCGGATGAGGTACATTAATGGCGGCATTACGGCAAGCGAGAATCAAAGAGAAGTTACATAAAATCACGAAGAAGGTTGGTGACCTCTAACTGTGTTGCCAACCTTCTTGTGAAAGTCTTGGGAAACCAATCCCATCTACTTCTTGAGATAATTAGAAAATGACAAATGCATACATGAGTAAATTCTCACAAATTGTGAGCATAGAAGAATACAGAAGCAGAGCATTAAACCGGGGGGGTTGAAATTTTCCCCTTAAAGAAGGGATCCAACTTTTCTGAGAGCCTAAAGAAATACTGGAGGCAGCTTCCTTTTCTCTGCCCAGCTTTGTTTGGACCTTAAGCCCTGGGTAGAGGTGGAGATGGAAGGCAGGAAATGTCTTAGGTTGAGAGAAGTTTCAGGAGAGCCACTAGCGAGGGCTGAAACAACCAGGACACTAGCGATGAAGTGAGAGGGATACAGATCTGACCAATTTCTCTATTTACTCTCTTTTGAATCTATGGGGGTGGAATCTAGAAGGCTTTCATTTGTCGGAGGGTCTTCATTAACTGCTGTTTCTTTTGGATCTAGGGCTTCATATTCCTTCAGGGCATAAAAGTACATTTTTATTTTCTAGAGTTGCCTTTCCTGATTGAGGGGCCTTCGGGGCCTAGGCTAGTGGATCCTTTCACCTTAGTACCTTGTCCCGGTTAGATCTTGGCTGAAAATCATCTTCTTTGGCTTGTCCAGGCTCCCTCCTCGGAGGCTTTGGGGTAGATTTTTGCAAAATGACCGTGCTTGCCTTGCAGGAGGCACTCATAAGGAATCTACTCATAGTCCTCTCTTGGATATGCTTTCCATTCCCCTAGTGAGAGCTTAATGGCGTCCGAAATTCCTTTTTCAAGGTTAACCTCAACACAAAATGCGAGTGCCGGTAAATTGATCCCCTTTTGGTTCTGCTTTGTCCAGGTAATGCCCAAGCTTATTTCCCATGTCCTCCAGAGATCTTATCCACCAGAGATGCAAGGGAAGATGGGGCATCCCTAGCAGGATAGGGGGTTGGGTCATCTAGGCTCGAGTTGAAGTCAAGAGTCGGGGCGAAAAGAAGCCGGCCACTCACCGATCCCATGAAATAGGGTCCAGATATGAAAAATAGATCACAGTCCTCTTTTCTCGAGAATTTGAAGACAAAAAAACCCCTGCCTGCGGCGAGCGGAGAGACGTTTCCCTGTATCAGCGGCTTCCAGCGATCATCCATCCATGCCTCCACCATTTTTTCAGGGGCTAAGGTATAACAAGTAAACTTTCCGATGAGGGAATTTTATGCTAGAAGAAGGGCAAGCTTGCAAGGTTTCTCTGGAGCTAGATCCAGAGAAGGGGATCTCCTCCATCTTCTTAACAAAATTGGAATTGAGAGAAGGCTTAGATTTTGGTCCTGCTGAGCGGACTAACAACTTGAAGGCTTCCAAAGGGTCTTTTCCATCTCGGCGATTGGTTGAGGCCATGCATTAGAAAGCGACCAGCAGCGGAGCGAGCAAGTCATAGCAGCCAAGACCAACTTGCTCAAATGGTATGCAAAGCTGGAAGCCTTGAGGCAAAAGCAGCGGGAGGGCGTTGAATCCGCCTTTGTCTATGACCTTGTATGCAGAAAATGAGATCTTGATCAGGTTGATCTGATCGAAGATCCAGCCCACAAGCGAAAAGCAGGCGGAAGCGTAGGGTTTAGGCCCTAGCCGCGTTGACAGTCTAGATCGTTTCAGTCCATCTCACTTCATTTCAAACAAGATGACTCATATATCTAGTTACTAAGAGAATAAGTAATCATTACTTAAAACTAGATCTGTCATATATTAAGAGCCTACCTAAAACCAAATTATAGAATTATTTTTTCTTTATATTATGCTCTAGTTACCAGCATGATACAAGTTCATATAAAAGAGATCCATCTTAAGTTTAGATTTTTGAACCACTACAAAATAGCTACAAAAGGAATCTTTAACGGGTATATAGGATTGAACTAGAAGTTTGGACATGGTAGGGATGGGTATAGCGATCGAAGACATGTTTTAGGAATATAATATTGAGGTTTTTCCTCTGCTTAAATATGGATCTTTAAGACATGTTATGGGTTTGAGTGGGATTAATTGTTTCTTTAGATCCAAACTATACATAAGAACGATTTAATTAAGAAACCATGTGACCTAAATATGTGTATAAGTAATAATTAAAGATCTAGGACATACTC